>JAOWAW010114922.1:0-13188 GCA_028565695.1 Nicola tetela
GAGAGAGAGAGAGAGAGAGAGATTGATCTGTGTTCAGCATGTTGAATTTTGAGTAGTCTCAAATTGTTTGTTTGAGTGGTCAGTTTTCCACTCTCCTGCTCATCTTCCATCATGTCTGAATAAGATTATTTGCAAACGTAATTTTTGGTTCAGTCTGATTCTCCCACACTCCCCATTATTTCCCTGACTAGCACCCAAAGGTCTCTCTTCGTTTGTCTCCTGCCCCTATATCCTCCTCACCCTCCATCTGTATTCTTTGCATATGGTCTCAACCGTATGCATTCAGAGATAAAACGTTCAGCATTGAGTGAAATCATTTCCTTGGACTCACCAATTGCTTCAACCCGTTTGACTTCACGAGATGGTCTCAAGTAAGCACGACAAATGGCATAGAAGAGGTAGAAGATAGGTACAAGAGCGATTAAAATCCATGGATTGATGGCAGCGGAGAAGATGACCAATGCCATGAGATACAATGAAAACTGGCAATGCAGGCACACCAGAGAATAAGAGAAATAGAATCATGAGACAGAGCTTGAGAGAGTTGTCTGAGCCATTTTAATGCTGTTGTCATATATCACAATCTATACACATGTACAACAACCATTAGTATGACAGAGAACCGCATTTAGTGAGAATTGCAAGGAAGTCATTTTAGATAGGTGAATAGTACCAAATACAATCCTTAATAATCCCCTGCTGAAATTAGTGTTTTACCATGAATATCCTTTTATTCAGCATCATTGAAGGCTTTATGGACTCAAAGCCACCTCGTTCGTTTTTCAAAGTACTAACCTTGAAATCCCTGTAATCTCAACAGCTCATACCTTTTTTCAGGCTTTTTGTTCTGTTTGGAACTTAACTGTCCACAAACTTTTGATGTAAATTTCCATAACTGCGTGTAGAAAAATAGTGGCATGCATTTGTCCATTCAGAGTTTGATTTTAGGGAAGAAATGTGATGTATTTTGAGATACAACCCTGTCTTGGCTCAGAGAGGGAATTAATTTGGAAATCTGTAGTAATTTTTGCAGCCATGGATAAAAAACATTAGGGCAGAAAGGAATGAAATGGCCAGTATCAAGTGTAAAATAGTAACAGGTTGGGACTTGGGTGTTTTCTATTTTACCTTTGAAACCCATGAGATTTTAATAGTGGGCATTTTTAACATTTTGGTCTTTTTGTTTTTATGGGAAAACAATTTTAGGCAGTTAGTTGTTCAGGATCAACAAAAGACAGGCACTGTGGAAAAAGTCACATCATTACCCACTCATTAAAATGTATACTAGTATATAACTTGTAACCTCCAGAAGCTATTGATAACTTGTGCTTTAAGCATGAGAGATTCAAAAGAGGCTGAATGTTGGAATTGGGTCAATATGCTAAATTCGCAGTTCTATGGCAAACAAGTGTGGAGCAATCAACGATCAATTGCTTGTAATTAACACAACTGCTACAGTCAGACATGGTGTCATCAAGCTCTCTGTCTCTTTCTCTCTGTGAGTATTTCACTCCCATGCATACACTCTACTATTACAGCTGTAGATCTTGACTGTTGAGTAATGTTTCTGATACATCAAAAATGACCAAGTTGTCTTCTTTTGATAATAAGCTTACTAATTTTTTAACACCACAATTAGAGAATAGACTGCTTACTATAAATGCGTCATAGAGCACCCACGGGAGCATTGTATCCAACAAACCCATATCCTTTGCGAAGCGATTGAGAATTCTTCCTGCAGGACAAGTTGACACATACAGATGAAGACACACATTGGCATGGGTGGAAATGCTTCACAAAATTCATGGGTCCAAACACTTCACAAAATTCTCCAGGGTTAGGTACTGAGAAATAAATGGCAGCATATATAGCCACTGCTTGGGGGAGGGGGAGGGCTGGGGAAGACCTCAAATAAATCCAGCTTCATTGCTCATGTCATGACCAAGCCCTTGTTAATATCAGGTGGTGATAAATTCACTGCAATAGTCAAGCAGCATTACTACTTGCACCCTGAGACTCACCACTTGGATGACTGTTGAAGAACAGCATTGGTGATTGCAGAACAGCATCTAACATTTGGCGATGCAGTGTGTTTGATGAAGAAAGGAATGTGACACGCACGCCAATGGCACGCACCAACGCCAAAAAGTAAGAAACAACAATGAGAATTCCAAAGATCATGATGAAGAAGTTATGGCCATGGTCCTCCTCTGTGCGCACCTCTGTCATGTTTCCTACAGTGTTGATAACCTCACGGGTATCATTGTGCGACGTCCTGTAACCAATTAAAAGTAACGGCGACGACAAATTCACCATCACAAGAGACACTCCTATGAATCTTCCATTTCCAAAGTACTATCCACTTCTGTTTGGCAAAATGCCTCAAAATCCTGTAAGTTTATGCTCCTGTATCTCAGCCTCAAATTAAGGGGACTGCACAATACAAATACAAGTTCCTTAAATTTCAATTTCATTGTCGCAGAGCAACTGCTGTGATTTCATGAGCAATTAGGTGTCTATCTCTTTTTCTCTCTTTTGCCTGGTGTAGCTCAAAATCAATTTAATGAATTTACAGGGGAAAAAGAGCCCGTCCACTAACATGCTAAACACAGGCAACATACTTCATTTTTTCTCACTGAAAGTATTTTCTCTAGCATATTACTGTTCTAAACTGTATGGTGTACACCAAAGAGAGAAGGCAGAAATGACATGTGCATGCAGAGAAAAAAAATGAAAGAATTTTAAGTTAAACATTTTTCTCCTTGTTCTTACTGACCAGTAAGCTAACCACCAGTCAGTTGTTGTCAGACTGGCCTGTGGCAACACAAAGAAAAACAAAAGGAAACAGCATTTAAACTCAGGGTAGCAAATAGAAGTGCTGACTTTATGTTAGAAGGTGACACCATTTGCTGTTGTACTTCTTTGTATTGTCATACACTATCACAAGTGACTTCTTAATTTATCACAAGTCCGCAATATGACCTTTTCAGAAAGAGAATTTTTGGCAATTTGGTCCCTGTCTTTCAGCAACATATTTATACATAAAACACTTCACAACACTAATTTTCAGCAATTGGGGACTGCGAATTTAGCAAAAAATTATGTTCAAAAAGTTCCAGTTTCACAGTACCTGTGCAATCAAACAGGCAAACAGGAGAAAAATCAACCATGGGGTGCTGGCACCAGCACGTAAAAACCTCCAGTAGGTCTGCCAGGCGATATGACCAATAAGACGATCTTCTGCTTCCCTCCGCTCTGAACTCAAAGACTTGCGCTGGAAAGGAAGTGAAACAAGGCTGACTTCAAATCCGAAAACAGATCACAGCTCTTAACATATAATTACCCATTCTGCAGGCAATTGCAAATTGTGTAGTCCAGACTGGGAATTGTACAAAGAGATGAAAATATTATGAAAGTGTGTAGGTTGATGTTTTCCCACTTGAGCCAAGCCAATCTAAAGCTGCTGAAAAGCCAGATTAAAAAACTAGTCCATTACTGCACCCACACCTGATAGATGCCTACACAAGACTTCTTCATCAACAGTCTGGTCAGGGATATATCCACTACAACAACACTGATTCAAGATCATTCTTAAGGGTGGAAACACTAGGAAGGAAATTATGGTCAGCATGTTAGACGTGGGAATGTGTTATGTTAATGGTGTGATTGCGTCAAGTGTCTGTTATCACCTCTTGCATGTTTATTGTTGGTCTGCCCTCCCTATATAGTTGCGTGTGCTTTCCTTTCACTTGTGTCTCTTCTAGTTCTGCAATAAACTCAAAGATATCCCAACTTGGTGTCAGAAGTAAAAGCTCAGTATGGTTTCAAAACCACCAATGCTAACATTTGACTTGTCTGCGGACAAGAAGGAAGCGGTAGAATCATGGTTGGACCAATTTAACGCTTGGTGCGTCTCGCAAGGATGGCGAAATACAGACGAAACCCCAGCCGATCGCGAACACTGGAAAACAGTGAAGTATGCTTCAGAGGTAAGCGCATTTTGCCTTGCCCTCCTATAGACGTGTGGCAAATGGTCAAGTCGTCAATAGTGCCCATGATGGCTACCACGATTGAAACGGATGGTAGCACGAAAGAAACCCACCGTGGCTACCCCTGGGTGTGGCAAACGTTTCTGCTGGCTCATTATTTGGACCAGGATACCATACTGGCAGAGCGGCATGATGTTCTTAGAAATGTGTAAGCAACATTTAGGAGAGTTGTCTGGGAACTTTGAAGCCCACTGCAAATATAATAAATTGATGACTACAGAGGATGAGTTGATCCGCGACCAATTTATAACTGACATGAGAAATGACCAGCTACGAGCAGACCTTTTACATCACCGGAAGGAAGATGATATGGTAATAATGCTAGCAAAGGTTGTCAAGAAAGCAAAGGCTTGGGAAGTATCAATTCACTTGAATGCTCAAGTCATGGAGTCACAGCGTACGGAGCAGGTCAATTATATGAGGATTAGGAACAACAAGAGCAAGCACACTGGAATTCCAGCTCCCCAGATGGGTTGCGGATATTGTGGCGCTCCTGAGCAGCATTCATGAAGGGTATGCCCTACTGCCAAGCTGGGAGTTTACTGTCATAATCGCCATGGATGGAACCATTTTGCCTCGGTCTGTTGCTCGCAGAAGAGCAATTCCAAAACACGGCCGCCGTCACCTTTGGGCCGTGCGAAACACGAAACATCAAAGTGGAGTCACACAGCTTATACTTTGGAAATGAACGATTCTTTGTCTGACAATGACCAGTACACACTCTCACTGGACATTGCTCCCAGTGGCGATGAAGCTGTCCTCGCTGTGTCCAGCAAAGTAAAAAAGATTTTCACTAGTCTACCTGTTTCTATCCAGGGACGTACCTTTACGGACATCAGACTGTAGGTGAATTCAGCAGCCACCTGCAACACCATGCTCTACGAGGTTTTTTGCACACTTGGCAGTGATGAAGACCTTAAGAAGAGTGTAGTGACCTTGGTCTCATATGGTGGTGAGCCTGTAAAGCTGTGGGGCAAGGTAACCCTCTTGTGTGCCTTGCCAAAGTCCTATGACGTAATTGGCTTTGAAATCGTGGACCTCCCTGGTAAGCTGGCCCTTCTTGCTCTACCTAACTCCATGTGTTTATTGCTGATCTCTTTTGACAAAAGTCAAGTTTTCTCCAATACCGGTGCAAGAGGTGCCGAGTGTGAAACATACTCTACAGAATGTCCACCATCAAGTTGTCACCTGCAGCCCCACCTGCCACTGACAAAGAAGTATCTTTTGGAAAATCGCAAGGCTACGTTCCAAGGGCTGGGATGCCTGGGGCAGCCTGTTACACTGAGACTCAATCCTGATGTTACACCAGTTCATGCATCCGTTCACTGCATTCCAGTTGCAAAGCGTGAACAGGTCAAGGAAAAATTAGATGAAATTGTTGCAGTAAGGAAATTGGCCAAAGTTGAGGAGCCAACCAACTGGTGTTCTAACACGACTTTTGTAGAGCGAGTAAAGCCTGATGACTCCATCAAAATTCGCCTTTGTTTGGACTCCAGCCAAACAGTTAACAAGACAATTTTGATTCCAGAGCACACTGTTCTGACCTTGGAGGAAATTCTGTCAAGGCTGGGGATCAAAAAGCATAAGTGCTTTACCATTTTGGACGCTCTGGATGGATTCACCCAAGTTCCTCTCAATGATCAGTCAAGCCTATTAACAACAATGCAAACTCCATGGGCAGATATCAGTGGTTATGTTTGCCTTATGGTATCTCCTTAGCTCCTGAGGAATTTCAAAGGAGGATGCAAGAAGCCCTGGAGGGCTTAGAAGGCATAGCCAATATTACCGATGACATTTTATGCTATGGTCTGGGTGACACACCCAAAGAAGCAGAGGCTGAACACGATAAGCATCTGATAAGTTTACTTGACTGGGTAGATCAACGCAAATTGAAGCTCAATGCAAGCAAAATTCAGTTCAAGCTTCCTAAGATTGCTTTCATGGGACACATATTTACTGAAGAAGGTGTTCTTCTGGATCCGGCCAAGGTGGAAGCTATTTCAAAAATGCCTGAGCCCTATAATAAGATAGCTCTACAATGATTTCTCGGGATGGTTAATTACCTCAACGCTTTTTGCCCATCACTGTCCTTGGTTGTTCACCCTCTCCACAATCTCACACACAATGATGTTCTTTTCTCCTGGTCATCCGTTCATGCTACAGCATTCACAAAAGCAATCAAACTCATTTCTACTGCTCCGTGCTTAGCATTCTTTGATGCTACCAAGCCAGCAACACTTCAAGTGGATGAATCTGATTCTAGTTTAGGAGGTGCTCTTCTCCAACCAGGTTGCTCAGGAAAACTACAACCAGTCTCATTTATGTCATGTCAACTTAAGCCAAATGAGGTCCTCTGGGCCCAGTTAAAGAAGAGGCTCTTGCAATCTGCGCCGCCTGTACGAAATGGGACCTGTGGTTGTATGGAAAGGAAGTCACCGCCCATTCAGATCACCAACCTCTGGAAATAATCTTCAGGAAACCCTTGGCAAAAGCATCAAAACACCTACAGAAGATCATGCTTCGCTTACAGTTGGATGTTATTTACAAGAAGGGGAGAACACTTGCTCTGGCAGTTACACTCTCTTGTGTGCCACTAGAAGTTGCCAATGTAGCCACACCAACAAGTTTTGATGTGGTTCAGTTGGAAGTAGATGAAACAGCAAAGCAACCAAACCTGGGATTGACTTCGCCAACAATAAAGGCACTACAGGCTGCTACGTCTTCTGACCCAGATATGATTCCACTTCGCCAATTGGTTTGTACAGGCTGGTCCAATTCAAGATGTGAAGTACCAGCATCAGCATTGCCATACTGGCCTTTTTGGGATGAATTATCGCTAAAAGATGGGATTGTCTATCACGGCATGCAAGCAGTTATACCTCCATCTTTGCAGTCCTCTATGCTCACAAAGATTCATTCATCTCACATGGGCGCTGAGAGCAATATCTGTTTGTCTCGAGACATTGTATTCTGGCCAGGTATGCGTTTGGCCATTAAAGACATTTGTGCTTTGTGCAGCAGGTGTGTGGCGTTTGGAATGCAACAGCCCTGGGAGTCAATGATGTCAGCCCCGATCCCAGAATATCCCTGGCAATTTGTTAGTCAGGATCTCTTCCAGTTTGGCCCTACTTGTTACCTACTTACTGTTGATCACTATTCCAATTATATAGAAGTTGAACCCCTTGAGAACACATTGTCTTCAACAGTGACCTCCTAGTCAAAAGCTATCTTTTGTTGCCATGGCATACCTGAGGTAATCCTGACAGATAATGGACCTCAGTTTTCTTGCTGGGAGTACACAGCATTTTGCAAGCAATATGGCATTAATCATATAACATCATCACCTTACAGGCCACAGGGGAACGGTAAGGCTGAGGCAGCTGTCAAGATAGTAAAGACGCTTATGAAGAAGTCAGATAATTACCACCTAGCACTACTTCATTATCAGAACACTCCTCCTAAGGGTCACTCCCTTAGTCCAGTACAGCGATGTTTTGGAAGACGTACCTATCAGATTCTGCCAGTTTCAAAGGATGCAATGTTGTTAAGTTCCCACTGTTCACATATTGTTCAGGCAGAAATCGCAGAGAAACGTTCAACTGCTAAGGCTCAATATGATCAGCAAGTGATGTGTGATTTGGAAGACTTCTCTGTAGGGGAGTACACATATGCAAAACCACTTCCCACTGCTGCATGCAAGCCTGGCAATATAGTCAGATTGTGTAGAAGGAAGGCCCTTGATCATACGTTCTGAGCATTTCCAATGGAGAGATTCGCAGAAATCGCCATCACCTTCATCCTGCAGCCCCTCCAGTTCCAGCTGCAATTGTCACTGAGCCCATCAAGGGAAATCAACACAGTGTGTATCCAGCACTTGATAAGTCTCCAGCAGTACAGACATCTGCCATGCAGGAAAATCAACAGAGAACACACTCAAACATGGCAGAAGAACCCAAGAACTCATCCCTTCCAAATTCCCTGGTCATGGAATGTCCCACAGCTTGTACTCCAGTTTCAACACCAGCAATACCAGCAGTGGCAGGTCCAGCTCAGGAGACTACAGCCACAGCAGATTGCAATACTGCAATGTCTGTATCCGAGGATGTTCAGTCATGAAGAAATACTCCAACGCCTTTTGTGGTAACACATTCCGATCAGGTAGTAAAACAAACTGTTATTTATGATCCATCAACTTAGAACATGCTCAGCTTGAGTTACAGCCTCATTGTTTTATGACCTCAGTTGTTAATTTTTTTTGGGAGGGGACATGTCAGACGTGGGAATGTGTTATGTTAATAGTGTGATTGTGTCAAGTGTCTGTTAACACCTCTTGCATGTTTATCGTTGGTCTGTCCTCCCTATATAGTTGCGTGTGCTTTCCTTTCGTTTGTGCCTCTTCTGGTTCTGCAATAAACTCAGATATCCTAACTAGCAGGTGTCAGGTGATCCACACTTGGACTGACTGAATGAATTAATGAATGCCTTTTCACTTCCAGAAACTTGAAATTCCACCAAGAGACCATGTTCTCAAGCTGAACTGCATCTCTAAACATTACTTGAAGCATGACACTATGTCGCACCAACTGTAGCCATGCACACAAGGAAAATCTATGTGCAGCACTCATTTGCACATGCAGCCGTGGAGCACTGGCCGGCCCATGAAATCTAGCGTTTCTGAATTGTTCAGAACAGCTCCACCCCCACCACTCCTGTAACTTCTAGTGTCCCAGGATTTTGTCTGATTTAAATACATTTTTTAAAGAAATGCTTCTTGGGAAATTGTTTTAAAGGCCTTAGTACAGATTTTGGAAATTCCTCCTGGGGAAATTCCAGTACTGCTGGCAGTCACTTTGGCAAAGGTAGCCAGTCAGTCAAGTCCATGGACACCCCACTTGAATTAATCTTCAGACATTCACCAACACTGCTGTGGCACTTTGCATTAGATGCCATATACATGAATTCCTTACAGACAGCCACAGAGAGGAAATTGTTTGGCTTGTTTATAATTCTTCTGGATGCAAAATGGCTGACTGATTATCTTGGGTTATTCTCCAATCGTGTATTACATACACATGTACACATTTACTTACATTTGAAGCTTTCTCGTCATTCACATCTTCTGCACAATCAGCCTTTCCTTCTTTGTCAACTTTTCCCAAAAAGCGAACAATGTCTAAGCTGGATGACATGAGCTCATCAAATGTGAATGTTCCCATCACACTGCCCTACAGCAATCCAGCAACAGCATTTTCAGCTCACAACCATAAACATAATGCTTGAGATACTAGTAACCATAAATACCATTGGCTGATGTTAACACAAACAACCAGTGCAGTACATATGGTTATAATTCAGTGAGTTGCTTGCTGTACACTGGCATGAGGCAGTATAAACAAATGGTTCAGTTCAAAATAAATGTTACTCTAGCTATTAACCTTTTCTGATCTTTTTTTTTTCATTTTTTTCACTGGCTTAGATAGCCTAGAACAAACTGTTTATTCCACTCTCAAGGAAGTGTAAAACACTCACCTTCTCAAGTATGACAATCTTTGTTGCATTTTGCAAATATTGCAACTGATGAGTGACGAGAATAACAGGTTTATCCACTAAAACACCTCGTATGCACCTGCAACCACAAAAAAAGATGAGACAAGTTGGCATCATCGGTTTCAAAGCAATGTAAACATTTCTAGTCATTAGTACAGTAAAACCTGTGTAATGTAACCACTGCACTAAGAGACTGCCCTGCAATAAGCAACCACCCTTTGCAAGGAAAGTGGCACATACAAATCTCCCTCTATTAATTGAACAGCCTGCTTTACAAAACCAGCGACCACTTATTCAATTAGGATTAGGGTTGAGGCTAGGGTTAGGGTTAGGGCCAGGGTTAGCTAAGGTTAGGGTTAGGGCTAGGGTTAGTAGTGTTAGGGCTAGGGTTAGGGTTGGGCTCGTACACAAAATGTGTGCGTGCGCATAGCTGCCCCATTTGGCTACATTCAAATGAAACGAGCGTTCATGAGCAGTATTAGTCTAAACCCCCCCCCCCCCCCCCTAGCACCAGCGTGCTCCACATGTGATCAGCAGAATTAACGCATCTTTGGTCCACTGGCATTTTCTTTCCCCATTGCAATGGCATCCCTGTGCATATTGTGTACAGCAACACACTGCCAATTTAAGTGACCACTCTGCATGAGAAGTGCATGGTACAACAGATTTTGTTTTCATATACCACAAATCTAGAGTTTTTTTTTAATCTCTTAAGTACTGTCTACCCCTGAAGGCTGTATTGGAGAGGATGCAAAGCCCCAGCCTAGTGTAGCAAAGACCATGATGCAAAGTCTGACATGGGCATGGACAGAGCCAACAGCAAATGAACCTGGGGCACAGCAGAGTGTGGGAGAATTAGACTGAAGACAACTCTATTATTCCTTCATTCTGAAGATTGGAGAAACAGAAACAAAACTGAGGACAAAGTCTCAGAACTATGGAGCCATCTTTGCTCACCACACATACACGTGGGCTCTCTTTCGTTCACACTGGGTGCTATGACTGCTCACACAAAAGGGCCACACATGCGTGCAACGTACCATGTACCTTGGTAACACTATTAAGGAGGCTAAGTACAAGAATGGCTTTAGGGCCCATAAGATTACATTACACCCCTTTGCCAGATGATTATACAGGATTTAATCATCATAATGCTGTGGATGGCGAATAGCATTGTGACTGCACAAATTATAAGGTGCCGGGTAGGAACACAAGAAGGCACATCAAGAATAAGAAAGTCCTTAGGCTCTTCAGCATCACAGAATCGTTGTCTTCAGCATTGGTGATGAGAGGAATCGTCACTGGCTTCAACTGGTCAGCTGATGGAATAGAAACGTCCTCTTTCAGCAAATACACTTTATTAATGTCGAGCAAAGCACACAGATCAGGACGTTGATGCCAGGCATGTAGTTTCTTGTTGCACACAGGAGCATCAAAAACTAGGATGGGAGACTAGATAAGTGTTCAGCAGCCTGTAGTCTCAACACAGCCGGATGGGTATGGTGGGCTTTTGCGGCTGAGATACAGCCATGAGTGAGAGGGCAGCTGCAGGCATACCAAACTTTGCTTCATCATAGGGTTCAAGCCAGCCATTGGTGACCCATGCCTGCACCTCATAGCAAATAGGGCCTCTTCATCGCCAGATATGCTATTGTGTTGACACTCGTCAATGCCTGACCCATGTGGGCTTGATGGTGGGTTGCCATTCTTCCATTTCAGGAGGCTTGCAGAAAGCACTCTTCATCACACCAGTGTACTTCCACGTCATCAATGGTCAGGACTACTGACAGTTCATCCTCCCTGATTGCAATAGACCAAAAATGTTTCATTGGAACATCAGGGTCAACACAGGTGGCAGCAGTATCAGCAGCAAGCTCAAAGGAAACAGATACGAGCTTATCATTATCATACCACATGTTTACCCCCACCAGCTTGGGCGATCATATTGGCACCCAATAAAATGTCCACATTCACAACTGTCAGGCTGTCAGCAAGTTGCCAGTCACCTCTGCCAGTTGAACATGCACTCATGGCAATCCTGGGAAGTTTTACCCAGCTATCTGTCATGACTGAGATGAGGCATACAATTGATAGCTTCGACAGTGCTGCATTCTTTTTCTTCTTATTTGGGGCAATTACGTCACACATGGCCTTGCTGACCACAAGAAGAACAGGTCACAGGCTTAAATTTAGGCTTGTCAGACTGAGTGTGAGGGCACAGTCTCCGCAGATGGCCTAGCTCACAGCATGTAAAACACACCGTTGACTAAGATTTTGCCATACTGATCACCTTGTCCTGGCGCTACAGTAGTAAAGGCTTCCACAAGGGTACTGTCAGTCATGCAGAAGCATCCTAGCTTGCTCCACACAATGACTGATAGTTAACTGAGAGCCAGCATTGGCTATGGGGATTTGCCAAGTAAATTCAGATGGTAAACTGCTCAAAAACTGTTCAATGACCTTAGGGTCCTTGCCATCAGGAACTTTAGCGTGTCCAGACAACGCCAATAGCCAGCGAATATGAATTATGTACGCTTCCACTGACTCACTACGATAAAACATTCATCCATGAAACAACTGGTAGGCTTGGGCCTTCATAACACAAAATGTAGATGATAGTTTATCCCTTGTTGTATCAAAATCCTGTTTGTCACTATTAGACATTTGATTCCAGACATAGAAGGTATCTCCTCTCAAAAGCATAGGTAAAAATTCAAGCTTGTTGGAACTGCTGTTGGGAGCATCCCACTGCTGCTGCTGCACTAAGATTAAAAAATTTCTGCCAGAAAGCCTCAAAATCGTCCTCTGACCCACAAAAGGGTTTCAAATACCCATCTACTTTCAGTGACATTTCATTTCATGGGCCTCCGTTAAACACACACAGTCGACATCCGAAAACTCTGCCCAAGAAACGAACTAAACTACCACCAGGGTTTCATCACCAGTTGTGGGAGAATTAGACTAAAAATAACTTTATTATTCCTTCATTCTGAAGAGTGGAGAAACAGACACAAAACTGAGGACAAAATCTCAGAAATATGGAGCCATCTTTGCTCACCACACGTACATGTGGGCTCTCTTTTGTTCACACTGGATGCTATGACTGCTCAAACAAAAGGGCCACATGTGCACGCAATAAAACCACATATGGTATGTACCTTGAGAACACTATTAAGGAGGCTAAGTACAATAATGGCTTTGGGGTCCATGTGATTACATTACAAGAGCACTGCAGCTGATGGCAAATCTAGTCACATGTGCATGCCAATGCCATAGAATGAAGCTGCTCCATTCGTGAATGTTGCAACTTCAATGTCACAACATGGCGCTTTAATTTGTCACCAAAACAGGTTAGTGTTGACAAAAGAAAATCCCAAGAAATCAGTAACACCTAAAGTAAGATGAACAACTCTGAAACAATTCCAAACAAAATAGTCTCCTACTTTTCTATAGCTAATTCACATACACCATAAAATTGCAGCGGTTATGTCTACATATGACTGATATTTCACACGCACACACACACACACACACACACACACACACACACACACACACACGTGTAAATACACTGTAAGACACCCACAGCTAT
>JAOWAW010114944.1:0-13185 GCA_028565695.1 Nicola tetela
GAAGAGAATGGGGCCCAGATGAGATCCTTGAGGGACTCCAGCAGTTATTAGGTCAGTGTTGAGATGAAGAAATGTTCTCAGTACGGATGGCTAACAATGGGGCGGACAGGTAGCCGTGAACCACTCCAAACCATCTCCTGCAATACTGCAACTTGCAAGTTTATAGAGGACTTTTTGATGCCAGACTTTGTCAAACGCGTTTCGAAAGTTGAGAAAGACAATTGTTAACAGCAGGGTTTTTGCCACAATCAAGATCCTTTGTCCATTTGTCAATAACGTATACCAATTGGTGAGTTGCTGATTGCCCAGGGAGGAAGCCAAACTGATGATCAGACAGGAGACGATTCTTTAGCAGGTAGGTGGAAAGAGCTTTGCTTTGGATATTGTCCATAATTTTGCTGACAGCAGGAAGAAAAGAGATCAGTCTGTAATTGGTAGGAACCTAAGGCTTGCTTCGCAGCTTGAATATAGGAATCACCAAGACCAATTTCCAATCTGCAGGGAAGGTGCCTGATTGAAGTGACGAGTTGTAGATATTATATCAAGGAACTTGAGATGAAGAGTGCACTTTCCTGCATTATAATTATTATTTACAATTAGCTAATAGTGAACCAAACCAGAAGACTTCGTGGGAACTAGGTGAAGTAATCTCTGCAGCACAGCTTGTTCTGGGATTGGTTGGATCTCATAAGCTGGATGATCAGCTGCTCGGGGATTAGGAGTAGCAATTGAGCCCAAGCAACATTGGGCACATCACAAGTCTGCATGATCCCTCTATTATACTAGACCATCCCTCTGGTGAATAAATGATCTTTCTCTTCTTACTTTACCACATGCTGCAGCTGTTTGCTTAAATTAATGTTATCGATATATCGCTCATGGAAACCCCCTCGATATATCGCTCATGGAAACCCCCTCGATATCATTGCTGTGTACTGTCGGTTGGGGAATCCTTTGAATAAATAACATGAAAATAAAGTTAATAACAAACAAAGAAATAAATATATGTCTATGTTTTCCAATGGCAAGAAATACTGTGAAAGAGGTCCCTTTGGGATATTTCGTATCTGGAAGGAATTTACTCCGCCCCTCTTTCCTCTGAGGTTAAACAGTGACCTTCACGCGATGATGACAACTGACAATGCCACTGTATACATTAGAGGTGCACTGCGCAAGTCAAGGGTGAAACAGAAGTCAAGTGGCCTCGCTACCAGGCTTTTTCAGCAACTCGACATGCCACAAAACCCAGCACATTGCGTCTGCCTTGTTGAAACAGCACTCTCCAGTTCAAGTCTTTTTTACCATGCAGTACACAGACTTGAAACATGACCAGCATCAGCGAGGCTGTTAGAAGTTCTTCTTCATGGTCCCTCTTGGTGCGAGTCAGCAGATACAGTATCCAATGGCATTGCAATGCATACATTCCTGCCTGGCCTGCCCTAGCCTCTTTTCTGCCATCTCTGGCTTCTCACACAAAGACTTTTTCATATTGTACTTAAGCTGCCAGGGAAGACTGACCCTGCTGCCGGCTTCGCTAATGGTTACTGGACTGCCCTTGAGCTTCCTTCAGTGCCCAGGGTTAAGGAAAAGCCACTTACTGGGAGTTCAGGCACTGGGACAGGGTTGATACGTATGCCTGGTGATGCTTGTGGTTCCCACTAGGCTACACGATTTTCCACAAACTGTCAAAGACTTAAATAAATATGTGGTAGCACCCAATGCAAACATCCTAAGAGTGTGTTAGTACTGTCAACCGGCTGATTCTAAGAGTTTTATGAGGGCATTTGTGATGGCCTGTTGGAGACGTCGATGCTATTCATCAGTCATCCAGAGTCCAGGTACTTATGAGAAAGCCCCCAAACAGTATCCTTGACCATATGCTAGACAGCTGGTTTCTCTTTCCAGTCCATCATTGAAACTTGCAATACACAAATCAGTACGAAAGTTTATGTGCTGTCAAAGTTTCCAAAAGCCTGTATGCTGCCGGGCCATTGCAAGCACTTCATCAGTGTAGATGATTGCTCAGTACAATGCATTCAGCTATAGTCCGTGACATGTACGCTAGGCAAATTCTATGACTTTGTTTGTCATCCTTACATGGGTACCTTTTGTGCCAAAAGCAAACACTTTGAAAAGAAACACAGAAAGAAAGTGAACAATCAACCGCTTCAAGTGTCAATCATGATTCTAGCACTAGCCAACATTGCAGTAGTCATAGTAGACATATCAACTTGATTGACATTGTAGACCTACTTTACCAAGGCTGCAAGCAAAGTGCATGATGTAGGCCACATTCATTGTCTGTAGTGCTGGGGTATTGGTTCAAAAAGGGTATCAAATGTCAAAACATTTTTCTGTTAAAATATCATTCAATACCAATAATATTTCTTCATTTCCGATATGTCAGTTCATGACAACCGATAAAATACTATTGCTGTCAATCTATACAGGAGGTTAAGGTATACAGCAAACACATGTATAGCTTTACCGGTGCATTCACCAATTGCGTGTTTTCTTAATTGAAGGCTTTTGCATGGCCTTTCCTGGTACAGGTATTTGGCCGTATTGAAGTAAGCAAAGTCTCTCCACTTATCACAGTTAAAGACCCTGGGTGAGAGTCCGGCAAAGCTTCCCATGCAGGTTTGGTGAGAAAGTAAGCCTCCGGGCAGATTTGAACCCACAGCCGGAAATTACCATCTCTTGAATAGATGAGACAGTGCGTGCTAACCGCCTGTGGTACACGTTGAACATGAAAAGGCATGAAACTAGCTGCTCACTCTCCACCACAGATTTATGCCATGGCAAGAGATCCATAGGAACTTCAAGATGAAACCATCCCTTTTCTGCTCTTCAATGACCTTTCGAACTACGACTAGTTTTAGCCTGGTCCTTTCTTTCTTCGATGGCAGTTTCTTCATCTGATTTGCACTCTGCATTGTAGACAACTTGTCTCTCCAGATCTATGTCTCTTCACTGTCTTTCCTTTGTTTTCAAGGAGTTCTTCATTGCCACCATCTTTTATCTCATGGGATTTTGCACATCACTCTTGTTTCTTTTGGCAAATGTGGACAGTTGTTACTCATCATTTCTGATCAACATGTGTGTTTTCTTCGTCAGTCTGCCACTATATATATTTCATAATTGGTTCCCATGGTAAAAAGCCTACATACTTACTGTATCAATGCATGACTTAATTTGCATTCCAGTAAAAGCCTATGATAAGTCTAGTGTAAATCTATAAATGTCTGTGTATCTACAAGCCGAGGACACTAGCCTATGATATTCCGAAATCAGCAACATTTTCTGGGCCACAAAAACTTTGGCTTTGGTTTCCCCTTTCAAAATTTCAGCCTCCTTAAAAATTTAGACCTTCACCACACTGCAGATCAAGGTCGGATTAGCAAGCACAATATTTCTATCCACTGAGGCGGTGATTTTGTTGCGGCCCAAGTTCAATTCCACGAAGCTCACTTTCTAACTAAAAGCACCAAGGCTGGGAGTCTTTGTCATAAGTGTTATGATCGTCATGTGGGTGATAGTGCGAACTCACAAGTCTAAGTATGCACCGCCTGTGTTGTGTGTCAGGTGCAGAGCACCTATATATTGAGTATCCTTGGGTTGAGGGTGTTTGTCCAATAAAGTTTATAACTTCGAACAGTCTTTGCCACACCTTCACCTACAAGGTCCTAACTGATAACTGGAGCCTGGGGACGCTTTACCTACCTCAGTAGGGCTCAGCTAATATCTGTTATGCCCTGTACAGATGTTAAACATAATTGTGTGGTGAAATTACATTCCCTCTGCAGGATAAGTTTAGGTGAGTGGAAGAAATTTTTAGCTTTGATTAGTTTTCAGCCTCTGGAGTGTAGGCTGAAAATAAAACAAGGCCAAAAATTTGTTGATTAACCAGGTAGTGTGCCAGCCAAGTGGGGCATTCAAAAAATCCGTTGCCTCTTCTGTATGAGGCTAATGTTTTTACCGGAATTGCGAGAGAGATGCATCATCTGCTTGTTTCTGGTGAAAAAAGTAAGATCAAAGTGTCTAAAGAGCGCTTTCTGAAGAGGTTGTCGAAAGCCTTGTGTTGCCATGGCAACTCAATCTCCCGCTGTGCAAGTCCGAACAAATAGCCAGAATAGCAGCAATTAGAAGTAGCTTTGAGTGCTCGTGTAAGTTGCCTGCGCCTGGAGCAGTGTCCTGACTTGCACTAGTATTAGTGCTCATTGGGCAACATTTGATCATTGGCGCTCTTTTCCTGGTAAATTTCTGTACTAGTACATTAGCCCTCGGGGAGCTAAGTACAGAAACCTGCTGTTCGACACTTTCCCTAGCAGCAACATTGTGCAGTTTCTTCATTATGTCTTATATAAGTGCAAATGTGACACTTAGCCGTCAGTGCTAGGTCAACCTGTGATAAACAAAACAGGAATAGATTTTTATGACACTGGGAAAAAAAAAACTGCTGGAACCCTGGAAATTTTTGTAACCAAGTATATTTCGTAAGCTGCAAGGGCCTCCAGCCTTTTGTAACCAATTAAATTTCGTAAGCCAATGATCAAGCCATATTATAAAGTATGTGCATGTGATGTCACTCTATACAGGTACCAAATTTAGTAGCCTCTTTCAGTAAATTTTTAAATTTTACAAACTTTACAAAATAAAATCAAATATGAAAATTTCCAGGGTTACCGAAATGAGTAATGACCCTTCCAACAGGATGACTTTTTCAGGAATATGTACTGAAATGTAAACAATGGCAAGATAAATTATACTTAATGGAGAAAAGAAATATTGCATAAAAACCAACAATAACTATAATTGCCAAATAATACGAGATGATTCTGAATAGTATCACATAGAGAAGCAGAAAACATATATTCATCACCATTAGATGCGCCACTCTTATCATGTATCTCTAACTGACAGAAGGAGAGAAGATCAATTCACATTTTGCAGATCGAAAAAGGACAATACCAGAAAAGAAAAAAAATGCAGCTCCAATTCAAACTTGATTAGGCTAATTTAAAATAAGCACATGTCCTACACCTCAGCTGTCTTTTCTAGATAGGAGTGATTTTCACAAGATTCACAAGAGCAAGCATCTGAACATAGGAGTCCAGCTTTCACACACTAGCAAAAGCAGAGGTACAACCAGTGTGGCATTCTAGCTTACCAGAAAAAAACAAGTAGCTTGTCAGGTGCAGGCTGAAGGGTCATCCATTTGATGGAAAGAACTTTATCATCTGACAAGTGCCAGTCATGGTGAAGGCACATCCACCTGTATGAAAGCCACCCATTACCAATGCCACACAAGAGAATTGTAACTGGCAATTCCATACTATGTCGCACGCCTTTGCATGGATGGCCTGATCTTAGACAACAACATCATGCTGATGTAGCTGATCAGTGACAGTGATGGCGACATACCGTAGAAGCAAATGGTACACAATTGACATCTCTGTTGGTGATGGTGGTATCACCGGTAAGTAATCAATGGCACTCTGTCATATGTCAGCATCAGCATGAATCAGTGAGTGGAAGCCCGCCCAGCCAGGTATCTTCTGATCTCTGTCCTGTCCAAATTGGTTGCTGTCTTTCTTCGTCAAGCCAGTGACAGCCCATGCAAAGTCAGACTTAGTGTGGTGGATATCTGCAGATGACAGAAGAGCTGCTGGGACACATATTTGCAAAGGGCCTTCACATACTCCAGAGATATACTCCAGTGGGACAGCTTCCAGTGGCTTGACACATCATCCTCTGCTTTTCTGCTGTACTGCCCTCTCTGCTGTGGTTGTGCCAAAGCTGTCTGCACACAATGCTGATCAGCAATACCATTTGTGCAATGTTCTGTTCCCATTCCAGAAGGAGTTTCCTCCAGAGGGTCATTGTTGTCCCAGCATAGGGCAACACACCACAAAGGTTTGATGTTAGACGGAATAAACACAGGTTGATGGTCTAGCTGTTGAAGCTGTTTTTCAATGATTGCAGTATCCCACTCCCTCAGCTGGGTTTCCAACATGCTATGACCAAACCTATTTCGGATGGTCACTATCTTCACACTACTTGTGATAATATTGTTTCAGGGAAATGGGGAGGGCTATATTATGCTTCTGAGGTTTCACCCTTCCTTTCGTGGAACAAAAAATAATGTCCTGACGAACAGATGACACTCTTCGCTGTAAAGAGGGATCAGTGAGCTGAATGCACTCCTCTAGAAAAAGCACATCACAAATCCCTGCTGCACAGCAACCAGCACAAAAAGTTATGTAGCACGTTGGGAATCGTTATCTTCTCCTGGCTAAAATTGTTTGCATCTGATGGAAATGGCATTTCCGTCTCCACGCAGAGAATCGCATTTCTCAAAACTTGTGCACAGCCAAGGAGCACTTCCACCTTGTCACAACGTGGATCCGGGTCTTTTCTGTGTGTTGCTGCGTTGATGTTGCACTGATCTATTCCGGACGACTGCGACTCAAACATGTCAAATATTGACAAGCTCTCATCTTCCAGTTCTATATTGTCAGCTTCTAGATGAACACAACACTCGATTAATGGTCCTGGCTGAAAAGAGCTGCTGAGCACTTACTGGGCCTCGTTGTACTTTGGGGGCGATGAAGTGTCAGCCTGTCCCCAAAATGCATACAAATCCTGCTCTTCAGTAGATACTACTTGTAAGACGAAACATATACACCATCCCCCTCCAGTAACTCTCTATACTTCTTACACAGGCCGGTCAGGTCCATTACACAATCAGGACTAATTTTCATATTTGTTTCCATAACCTCAGTAAGCCGTTTGAAGGCTCTGTTGGGGGATTGCTTTCTTGGTCGACCTGAACAGACGGACCCTGGTTTTCGAGCTCCACTTGTCGCTTCGACAAGATGTCCAGTTTGTCTCGGAAAAGAGTACCGGTAGTTTTTGTAGCATGACAAGTGGTACATAACCATGATAACGTCTTTCGCGTGAAGATTGCCGTGCTCTATTTCCAGCAGGATTGCATCGTCCTGTCGTGCATGAGCTGCATTATTGAGCAGCGTTGCCGGCATGAAATCCCAAGTGTACCTCGACAGCTGCTCGAGCGCTCGCCTGCCTTTCTTCAGCCGTTTGGGAGCCTCGCAAATTAGGCACTTTTGAGGTCGCTACCTGGCAGAGAGCTCCCAGTTTGGCGGCGGTCACCTCCCACCGGCAGTTTTGCTATCTTCCTCGGTGGCGCATCGTCTGGATGACGATCGCCTGCATTACGATCAGAAGACATGTCTGGTGGAACGCGAACTTAGAATAGCTAACCTACTGAGTCTGCATTGGTACTCAAAAACCTTGGATACTCCAAGAAATGGTCTGCAGAGAAACCCCGGTGGTAAAAGCACAAGCGAAAAGCACAAGCCACAAGAGGGTCAAGCACAAGCCGGCAGAGGAGCTACATGTACTTATGCTATAGTATAGCTATGTAATAAGCTTTCTGTAAGTTTCCATGGAGATACAAGGCTTCTTCGAAGGAAGCTCAGATCGTAAGAACAGACGTCACTTGCTCTCCCATTCTAGTTTCAGACAACTCTTCGGGCAATTTTCTGTCAAACGACCAAAAAAATATAATCTCATACAAAGAAGGCAACAGATTTTCAATTTTGAGCGATTCTGTTTCTTGGGCCGGCGGACTAAGGTCTCGACGACTCTCGATCGGGTGGCTGATGTGGGTACATGGGTGGTAGTTATAGATACCACCGTATGCGCCGGTAGTAAGCAGTGGAGCTTGGTGACGTTACTTCTCGACCTTCCACTCGACGGTGTCGACTGGCGCACTAGCGAGCCAGCCTGCTGCATGTGCTACATGTAGGCGCAAAAGCTCGCTCCTTCGAATCTTTCCCCGCGAAACCGAGTGTCGTCGGAGTTTCCTGTCAGTGTCACTCGTGGTCACGTCTTCCACCCGGCGAAGAAAAATACTAGAAATCGATAATCGGTCCCAACAGTTGCATTTTTCAGCTCAACACATGTAGGACTTTTCTCGTGTGAATCCTTCTATTGTGCGAGTCCTGCCCATTTCTGAACGCGTTGTGCAAGTTGTGCAAGGAGGCATCCGCTGTTCATTACCAGTTTAAACTGAAGCGCAGAAGGCAGCTCAATTTTCCTGACGAAGACGTCTTCCAAGTGCTTCTTATTGTTCAGCCATGGATAACAAGACTGTGGGATTCGCTGAAGGCAATCAAGGTGATCATCATCTTGCCTTTTTGTTCAAATTGAGTTTGACTGAATTCCTTTGTTAGCGTAAATGTGTTCGTCCAGACGATGCACAGGACATGTGGATCAACATATTTTTTGCCCGGAGTGTGACGGCTTGGATTTGTAGCCAATGGCGCGATGTTGACGTTGTTGTGTTCCTGCACATAGGAGATCTAGAGCTGAACAAGGTTGCCGTACTGCCAAGCTCTTCAGAAGAATTCAGGAGTTCAATATCACAAGGGGCAGACGACTCTTCTGCTCTATACAGAGTTGAGGTAGGTCGAGGGGAGGACGCTTGTCAGGTTGTCGTCAGTGGAGTGCAGGATCAGGCATCGGATCATGACTTGCTGGGCAGTAGTCAAAATGCGCAGCCGCCTGTCTTTGTGAACGGACATGAAGGATGTAAGGCCCCAGAAAGGACCAAATGTAAGTTTCTAACACTGTAAATTTTCGAGTACGCAGGGCAGCAGGATTTGTAATTTTCTCTGTGGTAGTATATACTAGCACATGAAGTTAGACTGTAGCCATGGTGTTGGCTGTGTGCTCTTTTAAATTTAACGCCCACATATCAGTGCTCACCGTTACCGACGGAGATGCCAGTTTTTGAAGGAGAGGCGAAATCTAAAGATACGTGGCATAATTCAAAAACAAAAAGAAAAGAAAGCATAGGCCTTTTCTCTGGTTGTGGCAAAGATAACCAACCAGAGCAATTATTCCCAGTCTCTTTTGTCTATGGAGCATTTAAGATATGGGACAGTTTGTGGTGAAACTAAGTAATGACAACAGTCACAAAGGCACAGTGTTTAGATATTTTGGCGGATGCAATTACAGAATGATCGTATAGTATGAGTGACTTGATGTGAAAAGTACTTGGCTGGTACAGAGCATGGAGATGCATGAACATAGTGTGATGGTAATGCTGAACAAAACTCCGAAACACAATGTATATCCACACTTCAGCAGTAGAATACCTTAGGGTTACTATTATCTGCAGCTACTTATTTGCCTTTCGACTGTTATTGCGACTATTAATTGTCGCAATTCACCAAAAACTTTTACGAGTCACTGAAAATTGTCCTGAAAGGTTTTCTTAGTTTTCTTGTAAAAGTTGGAGAAAATGATTGATAGCATAACAGAAAAGCAATAAAAATAACAAATAGTGACTAAACATGCAAGCACTGTGGAACATTACTACTGGTACTGCTTTAACATGTGTTGAATATTGCAATTAAGTCCAATTCATGAAAATTCGCGAAATTTGGTATCTGCAAATAATCATACCCTTCAGGTAAATCACACTTGAGTTATGATCTGTGTCTTTGTCCAATGGCATGTCTCTTGTTTATGGAAATCTGAGCAGCTCAGGCACCTCCAGAAATATGAATTAGTGGTCCCTGACTGATGGTAATGTTGAGAAGAACTCCGAAACGAAACATATATCCACACTTCAACAGTAGAATAAGTCAGATGTGACTTAGGGTCTGTGTCATGGTCCAAAGGTGTGTCTCATGTTTGTGGAAATCTGAGCAGCTTAGGCACTCCAGAATTGGGAGTTAGTGTCCCCTGACCTGTGTGGCCAAACGAGTGACACTGAATAGGATTTGCTTGGCCAAGGCATGTGAAAGTGATGCTGTATTATCCTACTACAAAATATTATCAGGGTTGCCACATGCTCCAAAAAATGGCCTCTGACCCGTTGGCTCTGAAACACGGAGATTGTGCTCTGATATTACGCTACTGGACAAACATTTTCCATTGGTGAGGATTTCGGGAAAATTTTATTCCAAAATTGGCATTTTGTATCAATGTAAGTTTCGGCCACCAAAATTTTGTGTGAAATCAGAAAACATGAATATTTGATTTTTGCTTGAAAAATGTAAAATCAAACTTTGAAACACCTGGGTACTGGTACATGAACTTTGATTTTGCCTCAGGCTCAGGCTGCAAAATGCAGGATGAAACTTTGAAACGTGACTGCCGAGTTGGCCTGCATGATACGTGTGAGCCCTTCAGCACACTGCACTGTAACTACTGCTAGCTAGCTTTGCTTCCAAGCTCTGTCCTATGTCTACGAGAATAAAACAACAATGCTCCAAGATACTTCATATTTAGCCCAAACATGAACACAAAAGAGTCCGCTCTATTGATGCCAGCAATGTTGAAGAAGCCAAGACTTGCATGGGCATGACGTTTGTGTGCGGCACTCTCTCACCTCCCTAGCCGACATGAGGCAAGTAGTATAGGCTGCCAGGCTTGTGGCTTGTTAGCTGGCCACCATAACCAAGCTATTTCACATTGCCAGCGAATATGTGGTGCTGGTATAGGGTACGGCTGTTTCTAAGAGGACGATAATCCCTTTGCCGGTGACGGCAAAGTTGATGGATTGCCTTCGATGAAGAACAGGATATAACTTGGAGTCTATTGTCTTATTGACATACATGTAGGATCAGCTCAGAGAGTAGAGCAAGCATTTTGCCTGGTCGCTTGAGCATTTTAGCTTCGCTTCTTATCATGGTTTATTCTGGGCATTCACTTGTTTCATCAAAGTTTCATCCTGCAGTTTGCACTCTTAGGCATACAGGTAATCAAAGTTCAGGTACAAGCACCCAGATATTTCAAAGTTTGATGTTGCATTTTCAAGCCAAAATTCAATACTCATGTTTTCTGATTTTACCCAAAATTTTGATCGCTGAAATTTACACCGGTAATTTTGACCCTTTAAAATTTCAGTTTATCTCTTGGGGAGCATGCCTCGGCTGCGCAAAGCCCTTAGAGTGGTTGGAGCTCAGATTTTTAATTCAAAAGATATGGCAACCCTGTATAAAGTTTTAGAGTTTTTTCTTGTCCCTGTGGTAGTCATGTGTGCCAACTTGTTTGGCACACTACCTGAATGTGACTTCACCACTTTTTTTATTCCTTACAATTGGTAGTAGTCATGATTCGCACCTGAATGCTTTTAAGCGAGTTGCTTAACCTCCAGTACCTTCATCGGCAAAGTAATTGCGCAAAGATACAATAGCTCAGATGTCAGTCAACAGATCTCTGTCTGTCTATCAAATGTAATGTAGCTTTTTGTACGGCATCCATTTTTGTACGTACTTCCCACCTACAGTAATCCGAGTTCATACAAAATATCTTTCGTACCTTGAGCCTGGATTTAGGGTGGCTCAGGACTCACCTTATGCCTGGGTCTGAAGAAACATTTCCCCATGGAACTTAGCAGTATTTTCGTACTTTGTTTAAGGTATGAAAGTACTAAAAGTAGTTACTTAACGGGTTTTCTTTATCTACCGACATTTATCTGGAATGTTAATATCTGCTTGTCTGTCGTATTGATCTATCTACCTGTATTGTCTATGCTTCCCTTTACCTTATTGTCTATTTTTCTATCTGTGTATCTATCTCCTATCATCTGTATGCACTAGTGCATTTTCTCTCATTAAATTTTGGTCTTTCAGTCTGCGAGAGCTGTATAGAGAAGGACAGGGTCGTCCAGCTTCTTGTACGACGAAATATGGAGCTGGAGCAAAGCTATGATCAACTAAGAAGAAAGATTCGAAAAACGCACGACTTTTTACGATATCTTGCAGGTGAGTAGTGAATTACATGTTTAGAACAGGTGGAGAGTGATGCAGTGAGGAGAGGGGAGAGAGAGAGGATGATATTGAAAGTCACATTGAGAAAGATGAGAATAAAGATTTTTTTGGGAGGGGGGTGCAAGGGAGGGCTGCAGCAGGAGGGAGATGTGAGCAGGAGAGCTGATTGGTCCCGGGCCAAGGTAATGATAAGAAATAAAAGGGAAAGCATTTCTGACTGAATTTGCAGTTCATTCAATAAGTTTTATAGTTGATTGTGAGGTACAGCAGTTGTATTATGGGCAGCAGCTTTGCACATGGAGGGAGTAGTGCACTATAAACCATGTTAAACTGCTTGGCTTTATGTGGGACATATTTGTGCAAGACAATTTCTAGCCACATAATTTTCTCATTATTGCACCAGCTTGGACTGCAGAGTGGACTTGTCAGACCTTTAGTTAGCAAGCACCTAGCTGAACGAAATCATGGTATTAAGTGCTCATCCAGCTCAAAAGACCTGGCTTCATGGCGAGCTTTGTAGTTCTGCTCTACATGATCCTATATTCACTGTGCAAATTTGTAGCGTTTAAAGGTAACCTAGCGCCTCATCTTTGCTCTCTCTCCATACTGTTTCTTTGAAGAGCATGTGAAATATATGATGAAGTGGAAGAATTGCCAAGCAAGCTGTGTTGAGGCTGGTGATCTGTTCAGGTTGTTTTTTTTTTGTTTTTTGTTTTGTTTTGTTTTATAGATGAAAGCGATGCAGCTGAGAACAGCCATGATATGTCAGATGTTTTGTGGTCAACACCTGCTTCAACTGTGACCCACATGGAGAGGTCTGTGAATCACGAAGCAACAGTCATGCAAACACCGAAGAGTGCTGCCCGGTCATCCGGTAGAAAACGCCCACAGTTAGGAGCATCTCCTGCAAAGACACCAGCAGCGAAAACAGCCACTCCTGCTACGGGAACTGGCCAGACCTCAGCACTGAAGATGGATCTTGCTAGTGCCCAGCAATACGATGTGAGTACTCTGCCCCCGGTCAAATACTGATTCTTGACTGTTGCACGAATTGTGTGCAGCAATTGTCTACCACTTTTTCATATGCACCAGTTCGTTCCTTGACCAGGAGGCTCAATGCATTTCAGTCAGGAACAGGTTTCATGTGTGCCACCTTGCTTACATGTGGCAGGACACTGGTTTTAAAGTCTTGACATAGTGTTTGTTGTGTGTGTGTGTGTGTGTGTGTGTGTGTACGTGCATGCGTGTGTGTGTGTGTGTGTGTGTGTGTGCATGTGTCAATTTGAAAAGAAAAGTGTAAGCAACAGAGCACATCTCACATTCAAAAAGGCAAAAAGTGAAATGAAAATTACAACAGCAGTAATTGGCCCATTCA
>JAOWAW010114955.1:0-13182 GCA_028565695.1 Nicola tetela
CGCAACGTTCACACCTCTACATGTAGACAATGCGTCACAGCTGCCAATGGGCGCAAACTGACTGCAACAATGTCGCAGTGCCGCATGCTGCCATAGCTGGGCGCAAAATCTGCAACAATGTCGCAGTGCTGCATGCTGCCGCAGCTGTGATCTCGCACTGCACGTAAACAAATGTGCCGTTTGCCAACTTTCCCAAATGTATAATACTGCCGCACAATGCAACCGGTCCGGAGCTCACCTTGAAGCAGATCGTGAAAGCACTGCGCTTGCACGAAGTCTTGAGTGTGGGGAACAAAGGTGAGCTCGCCAGGAACGGCGTGCTGAAAGAGCAATTGCACGACCAACGGAAGGTAGATGGAAGGATAGGCTCCTACACAAGTACAAGGGCGATACTGTGTAGTGGCAAATACCAGCGGGCCTGAGCATCGCAGGCGCAAGGACTGGTCGTATGCAGACCAGTATTAATGCAGCGCTTCACTACAACTGTTCACTTTCCTATGACGGTCATCCTGACCTCATAATTGGGTAACTATGCTATCATGTGCATGATCCACATTGAATGATCCGTGCAAAGCACGGGTAGCTATGCTAGTATATGTATAAATATATGTGTGTGTGTGTATATATATATATATATCTGACAAGAAACTAAACTTACTCACAGACATACTTTATTCAAGCAGGAGACAACACTCAAAGCTTTTTGCCCCAGTTGCATCATCAGGAGCTACACTGGGTCATACCAAAATCAAACAAGGAAGAGGTCTTAAATACACTACATAACAGGACAACCAAGCAAATTAGACACCAGATTTATCACCCAGACTCGCACAAGATAAGCAGAAACACTAGCACAATCAAAACAAACCTAAAACATGTACAAAATCCTTTTGTTAACAAAGTGTTGGAGAATTTCTGTATGAATAGTGCTTCAAGCACATCAAAGTGCGCCTTGTATTACGCCTGCGTGATAAGACAAAACCATTGTGTCAACTGTGGTGAAATGTATACCAGAAACCAACATTTACTGGTGTGTACACTAGATGGGATTCGTTCACACCAATGAATCAGAAGATCAATCTGATTAAGTCATTGGTGTATCGGGCTGTCAAGATTTGTTCACCACCAGTGAAGTTGGATGAGGAGGTCACTGAACTTAAGACCTTAGTCGTTGAGAATGGCTATCCGCCACACCTGGTGCATAGTGTTGTTGACCACACATTAGAAAAATCAAGACCGGCTGTTCGTGAGATGAACGGGCATTTTGTGTCTATTCACCTACCATGGATTGGCAATAAGAGTCTTGAGTTTCGTAAAGAAATTCATCATGCTGTGAAGAGAGGTTTTGAGAAGACTGCACCACAGGTATTTTCTACAACCATGCCTGCTTTCTCTGGAAAAGTAAAGGATGTCTTACCACCATTTTCCAAGAGTTTGATCGTTTATGAATACAGATGCTGCTGTGAGCAGTCCTACATAGGTAAGATGACCCAATGTTTTTCTGGGAGGATCAGGCAGCACATCCTGGACAGACTTCTGGTATTACCACCTGTGACATGGAGAATGAAATCTGATTCGGCCATCACATAGCACCTGAAAGAGAATCCTAGCTGCATTTCACCACAGTTGACACAATGGTTTTGTCTTATCACACAGGCATGACACAAGACACACTTGGATATGCTTGAAGCACTATTCATACAGAAATTCTCCAACACTTTGTTAACAAAAGGATTTTGTACATGTTTTAGGTTTGTTTTGATTGTGCTAGTGTTTCTGCTTATCTTGTGCGAGTCTGGGTGATAAATCTGGTGTCTAATTTGCTTGGTTGTCCTGTTATGTAGTGTATTTAAGACCTCTTCCTTGTTTGATTTTGGTATGACCCAGTGTAGCTCCTGATGATGCAACTGGGGCAAAAAGCTTTGAGTGTTGTCTCCTGCTTGAATAAAGTATGTCTGTGAGTAAGTTCAGTTTCTTGTCAGCGCTATACATACATACATACATACATACATACATACATACATACATACATACATACATACATAATATACTAGTATATCCATATATATACATATACATTATCTATATATATTTATTTATTTATATAGTAACCACTCATGACTGTGTGTTATTAGGGAAGGCTACCAGCTGCAGCAACAGAATTAGAGACCATGGTTCATCAGATTATGGAACGGTTAGAAGAAAAGCGGCAATCCTCTGGCCGACCATATGCCATTGAGGTAAAGGGAAAAATTGGGAAAGGATGTAACCAAGGGCTAAACATTTTCATATCTTAAGTGAATCCGAATCCGTGCAGTGAAGCCTGCATGGATTATAGTTTAATAGTTGATTATATGCTGGCTATATAGTACATGTACCATACATAAGTGCTTAGATAAGAATAATTTTATGTATAAAGGCTGCAAGTAGATTATCAGCATTATTTCATTTAAGGTAACAGCAGCATGCTCAGCATACAGATATTGGTTGCTGGTTTGTATGGCAGTATTGTAGCTGTACTCTAGGTAAGTAGTACATCATCGTGCGTGTTGTTTAATACAATAATTGTCCATACTGTACTATTATGTCTGTGCATAGACTACCGCGACTCATATTGTGGATATTAGCTACAGCAATATCATATTATATATGCTTAGAGGCCAGATTGTGCCAAGTGGAGGCACAGATCAAATCAACATTTTGCAGATAATACTAACATTGGTGAGTGAAACATACATGCACAATTCTCTTCCTTAAGTTGGACAAACTCCTCTGAAAACTAGGCAACCTGTTATGCCTATTTTTAGAACAAATCCACAAATACTAAAGTGTTCATTCAAACCTAGGTGGGATTCACAAATCCAAATGATTTAGTCCTTGATTTGACTCCTAGATGTATAGACATAACATTTAACACACTGAAAATGATGCCCCATGAACGGTCACTGGAAGAATGAATGGCCTTGTTTGTACATCACTTACTGAAAAGTTGGACCTGTCCAGTTGCGATGTGTGACATAAACTGATATCTGCTCTGCTTAATGGTTTTCGTGGATCTCCTTGGTGAACTGAGGATATCAAAACCATTTCCTTGCATGCTTGTCCCTTCTTTTGTATGTTTACCAGGAGATGTCCTTGCAGGAGTTGGCTGACGAAAAGCATTCTCTTCAAAAGTATTTGCTACAGTTTGAAGATTCCTACGGCCGACCAGTAAGGGCAGATGTATATATACATACACTTTAATTAGGCAAACATGGTGATAGTACTGCGGGTTTGTGATCACCTGTCCACATGCTTGGTTGTTGTTGGGTGTGCCGATTATAATGCCTATGAAATGGTCTTTGCTACATTTATCGTGATCAATATATTTTGGTGCATACTGGTGCATATAGTCTGTTGTGATGGTTTATTCATTGATGAAGGGGTTGGTACAGTCACATACAATAAACTAAAAAATGCTTTATTGAGATTGATGTTTCTCTAATGCTTAGTTTGTATCCTGATGTTTGTTTATTTTTAGACGTCTAAAGAAGTGAGGCACGTTGTTAGACCTTTGTACGAACGCTATCAACTTCTCAAGAAGCGGCTAGAAATCAGCCAGGAACTTCAACAGGTGGGAATAGCCAAAGTGGCAAGTGTGTACATTCACATTGACAATAGCTGTGTCTACACTGTGTGTGCCATTATTATACATTCATAGCTCTTTATAATCAATGTTGTACCTTTGGCATTAGTCAGGCCATCTCCTGCAGATCCGCTGGAACTCTTTGCCATTGAATACTCTGTGGTCACTGTACTACTTGCATCTGTATAGGGGCCTAGATTGCATGCACTTGTCTATCCCTTTTGCTCAGGAAGGACTTTCTGTTCCATTCTGGAAGTAGCAGCTTCCACCAGTGAATGTCCTTTCTACACTTCTCTGATAGCATGATCCAAAAGTAGTGCTTTGTGCTGTAGTATTTGCTACCTTAACAGCTGTCACCATGGCAATCATGGCAGACTGCACAAGTTATGTTGTATGCTCATTGGGCACATGTCCTTGATTACTGTTCTTCTTGAGTTTGTCTAGTTCATCACGTTCATGTCTTCCTGTATACATATGGAATAAACCCAAATACTACATGTGTCATGACAGTGACTTCTTACGCCTTAAAGTCTGTTCATGAATGTTCTTCCTGGTGTGGTGACATGGGAGGCAAATGAGAGTTTACCCAAGAAAGAATCAAGGGTGCCAATCATGGTGTGCGGTTGATTGAGGAATTAGGCTCACCAGTTGGCATAAGCTAGTCAGCAAACTTATCAGTCTGGAGACATGCTTCAATTGTTGATGCAGTGCCTGCATGCTCCAGGGCTTGGTCAGCTGAGTCTCAGTGCAGACACAGTCAAGGCTTCTTATGACCCACTTTAGGAAAATGGACCTGGTGCCATGCAATCTGGTTGGCAGAGGACACATATGTCAACAGGTGTTGATTTGTAGACTACGTCGTGATTCGTCAATCCCACACTACCAGACATCGATCCTATGCCATTAGGTGTTGATCATATGTCATTAGACATTGATCCTACACCACCACCGGACGTCAATTATACTTTGCCATGCATCAAGAAATGTTGTTAGGTGTCAATCATGACTATGTTGCCAGCCATGGTGAGAGATATCTGGACTGGTCTAGGTGATCCGGTATAACTTATTTTAATCTGATGTGAGCACTTGCACCCAGTTGCTGAAATACCACAAAGCAGACACTGTAAAGCAGTCCAAGATAACACCAAGGAGTACAAGAACTTGGGCTGATCCTTCAATTTTGTCAGCAGTGAGTGGGATACCGAGTGGAATACAGATGTAATGATGCTCAGCTGGTGTTCTGTGAGGTGGCTGGCGAAATGTGCCTACAATGTTGAGAAAATCATCCAGATAGTGAAAAATTAAGACAATTGAAAATCAGTCAGGATCTGTTTCAATAGTGCCTGCCAAAGTATTGAAAATTTCTGGAATTGACACAAGCCCAAAGGGCAGGATATGGTTGAAATAGAATTTAAACAGCCATTTAATGCCAAGAAGACAGCTCTTCCATCTGTACTGGACAGATGTGGAATTTCAAAAGCAGACTCGATGTCCACCTTGGAGTGCTAAGTGCCTCAACCTATAGCTAGGATGGTGTTGATGGCCCTGTTGACTGTAATTTACTGGAGGCTGAAACTTGTCTTGGAGATGCCATCATCAACACTGGAGCCTTGGGGAGAGGACAGGTGGTGGATGAGACGGAGCTTGTTGTTATTTGGTACAACTCCAACTCCTGACAAGTGCATTGGTGGGGAACGGTTGACTAGTGTCGAGCCAGGAATTTTGCCATGTGCACAAGCATCAACAGCAGGGTAGATGTGATAAATTCAGCATGCTGATGTACAAAGGGAAATTTCATAGATGAAGCATTCACAAAGAGGCCACGGTAGCCAACATTGAATCCATTGCTCTGGCAGAAGATAGTCTGTGTAATTGTGGCTGTGGTGGCATGGCAGGAAATGCAGCAGCTACAGCATGTTTACATGAGTAGAAGGGGAAAGAGAATATGGCAGGGAAACATTTAGGAACTGGGCATGGTTGATGACCGGACAGCTCGGTGGCTGGTTGAACTTCAATGGTTTCCTCCACAAGTGATGCACATGTGCACACAATGGCAGTGGTGGTTTGTGCTGCATTGGAAATGATGCAGTGGAACCTTGGAATCACAGGGAGTCATGTAGGGACTGGAGCAAACTGCCCTTATTTCTGAGGTCCACCTCATGCTACAACACACAGTGCAGCCAGAAACATCAAGCACATAAGCACATTGCCATTTCCTCATTGACTTGCTCCATTTAGTGTCTAGCAGGTCACACTGGAGCTTGAGGATTGTTGTGACTTGCATTTTGCCAACTCAAAACTGCCCAACCAGCTTCCATGTGACTCTTCCTCTTTAATAAGAGCAATTTTCTTCCCTAGAGTCAGCTCCAATCTCCAACTTGCAGAGGTGATGGAGCATTAAAATTAAACACTTGAGAAGATAGGGAAACTAAGACAAGCAAGGAAATCTGACTGTGAGCTTTCTTGCACATTATGTTTCAATTGGTACAGTCTACACTACAGCATACACTGTACTGGCAAGTGAACACTCGTGTAGTACTGGTAGAGTCTGCAGTTGCCAAATCACTCATTGTGGGTTTGGCACCTACTACATGTACTGTGAAATTATACATTGCACATGTCCAACACTTCCATCAAAGGCAACAGGCTACTTGCATGGCTGTAAATTGGGGTTAAAATTGGGTATTGGGTGGCAGAAACTGTCCACAATTCTGAGGTGCCTGCAATTCAAAGGTGCCCGGATTTCCAAGGTTTCTCTCCCATACCTTTTGTGGAGAAATCAAAGGGACTGAACATGAGTGTCCATAATTCTGAGGTACCCACAATTCTGAGGTACCCGCAATTCTGAGGTGCCTGCAACCCGGTGTTTCACTGTAGTTCTGGTTGATCTCCCTTCCAGGAGGGTTTTGCCAAAGCTATAGGGCCAGGTTATTAAGAGATGTAGGGAGGGTCACCATATAAGGTACAGCAGGTCAGGCAGGCTGGGAAAGACTTATTTGTCCTGCAAAATTGCCAAAGAGTCAGGTCAGTGGTGTCCCAAAGTTGTAGGCTATTGGAGAGACAGCCTGCACCACAAAGAAACGAGCGAGTAGACACGAGATGCACACCAGATGCAGCAATGGCCATCTCTCAGTTGTAGCCTGGCACACAATTAACAATAGTCACTCTATCCATTGGTTGCCCAGCATTATCACAAAAAAGACAAATATGACAAAGAGATGAGTTTGGGAAGCATTGTTCATGGAACAGATTAACAAGAAGGGAAGAAACGAGCAATTGTGTTGAGATTAGCACATTATGGCTAGACTTTGCACATGCAGAAGTAAGCTTAGTAACAAGAAGAAAGTGTTGTATACAGATCAACTTGCACCTCCAGTGCCAACAGCCACATGCTTTCACATGTTGCTCCATCTCCCAATTGCTTGGCTCCATAAATACATGTACATGCACGCTTCAACTGGCTAGACTAGTTTGTCCTGCAGCTGAGGAAGATCTGGGACACAAGTCAAAATGTCAAAGTCTAATAAAGTTGAAAAGAATTTTTGCTGGTGTCAGCAATTTTTTTGAGAGTTATTATCCTAGCGTGATATCATTCAAATGCAATGATAAAATCCTCATTGTCAGACCCCTTGTGTCTCTTGGAGTGGAAAATATTACAAATATTGTAAACCTCAGTCTTGTATAATTTATGTAGTAGGCATTTCCGTTACACTAGGAATGATCACCATGGTGCAGATATTTACTACTTGGTATAACATAAATTGATTGGGTGCACCCCCTAGGCCTGGGAGGGCTGGCTATGCTGCTGCTGCATGTGTTAGTATATCTGCAGTCCGCCTGAAATAAGTTTGATTGTGGTTTTGACTTACTAAAATTAAGCTCACCTACATTTCCCACGATATGTCCTTGAGGGGATCAGATTGCTGGTACTAGTGAGAACTACCTTTCATGTGTGTATATAATTTGTAGTGGGGAGAAGAAAATTAAATTGTTTTCCTATTTATGTATTTTTGATCATGTGACTCATCTTTTCATTCATCCACTTTTGATGACAACATCAGGGTAGATCTAGAAAGTACTTATTGATTGGTGCCAACTGAGGCACAGTGCAGTGTCCTATGATATGAATTGAACATTGCAATTGGAAGGTGTAATTACATGATTGGCAAATGCATTCATTGTGCAATAATTTTGACTGTGTTGTACGTTGGTGTTCTCTCTGTCTGTCTGTTTGTCTGTCTGTCTCTCTCTCTCTCTCTGTCTGTCTGTCTCTCTCTCTCTCTCTCTCTCTCTCTCTCTTGTGTGCACTTGCAGCAAGCTTCAGAACCAGCAGCTGAATCTTTTGGTGAGTGTCCTGCCTACGGTGAAGATGGATTGTCTAATTTCTTTTACTGTTGCTTGCACAGCTGTAATGCTCAGGCTCTTTACTTTGTAGGAGATTTTTTCATGTGGGTCAGTGGTAGTGGCTAGAAAATCAATGAACTATGATTGATTTTGGTATATTTTCTATTATTTCTGTCTTGTGTGTGATGCAACAGTACAGATGATGAATCAGCAAGTTACTGATTCTTTCAGTAGATTTGCCAAAATTTATGATGCAATGTGGCGTGATTGCCCTAGTATGGCAATACTGTATTACAGTGTAGTTTCGTAACTGTGTAGTAATACAATGTTGCATGCATGTGTGTTGTCATGTGGTATTATAGTCCACTGTATTAATACTGCTTGGTAATGTAACATTGTAATTAGTGTACAAGGTTAGCGTGGTGTATCATGGAGGTCAGACTCTGTCCCAACCCGCAGCTCCACTTACGTCAACCATGGATGCACGCATTGAGGTGGATCACATTGAGCCCACGTTGTCATCGTCCATGGCACAACCATGCAGTGCCCCACTAACCTTTGCCATCCCGCAGTGAGTCGTCCATTGAAATTTAAAGGGTGAGTTTGTTGAGTTTTCTCCCTGTGGCGCTTGGCTGCACACAACTCAAACCCATGTACTTCCAGGTTGGGGAGGTGGTGATATCTTCCGTCTTGTAGATGACCGCCAACAACCTAGCTGCGTCAAGCATCATGTCCACGTCTTTGGCCCCTGGCTGGAAGCTTGGATGGTCTACATCAATGTCCTCTTAATGACAGTACCCAATCGTATGGCAAAACACCTGGGATACAAAGCAATAATCAAAATGCCAATTAATTTTTTCCCAGACAGCTGGCTGGTGTATGACTGCCAGTTCCGCACCTTGGCCACCAACAGCTAGAGTCTGCATTGGGGCACTGTCAAACTGACACTCTGGTAGCTGACCATGACCAACAAGGGATGACCACCATGCCCTGCTTGCTGCTTAGCACACCCATCAACCAGCCCTTTCAAGTGGCAGCCTGGCTGCCTTTTGGCAGCAGCACCAGACCAACTGCAAAGTATACAGGAAGTTGAAGTTCCTCCGCTGTAGCAAGTCCTCTTGCTCGCACGCACATGTCTGCCTCTTTTGCGGGGCTAACCTCCACTGGCCCAGATGTTTCAGGAGCAAGGGACAGTATCCTTCCTCCCAGTACAAGGCCCAGCAGGCCTGAGCGCTTTGCCTGCATGTCAGGTGCTCCCCTGCTGGCCAGCCTACAACTGCATACCCTTCGATGTTGGGTGAATGAAAGCCCTGTTGGCCAATCACCCTGATACAGCCTTCCTCACCGACATCATCTCTGGTCTGCAGAACAGCTTCAACATCAGATTCACTGGCTGTTGGCAACCCCTAGTATCCCGCAACCTTCCCTCTGCCTCTGGTCATGCTGAATTCTTGTCTACTCACCTGCAAATGCTTGCCACATGCAATGACAAAACAGCCAGGCCATACAATACACCATCTTTTGAAAACATGATATTCTCTGGCATTGGTGCAGTGCCAAAGAAGAGTGGTAAACTCCAGGCCATCCACCACCTCTCTGCTCCCTACGGCTGCAGGATGAACAACCAATCAAGATAGAGGACTTCAGTCTGCATTACATTTCCATTGATGATGCCATCACACTCACCTTTAAGCATGGTTGAGGCGTCTTCCTCTCCAAAGTGGACATGCGCAACACCTTTCAGCTGTGCCCAGTCACAAAGGAATTTGAAGATCGGCCTCTTTTGGCATCAGCAAATACAACTTCAACAAAGTCTTACTCTTTAACCTGCGTTCAAGCCCTGTGGGATGGATCTTGGTGAACTAATTCTCCATTCCAGATACTCTACACTACCTCGATAACTTCCTCAACATTTGTACCAGCTTTCCCAACTTTGCAAAAAAGTTTGACATTATCCTATCAGTGTTCTTTTACCTTAGCATTCATCTTGCAGTCGACAAAGTCAAAGGTCCAGCACATACTCTTGTCTTCCTTGGCATAATCCTCAACTGCATCAACATGGAAGTCTGCTTGCCAGAAGTGACACTCACAGAGCTGCAGGTGCTGGTCCAACAACACTATCACGAGTCCATCATCCAGCGCAAACTCACTTCCTTACTGGGCAAACTCTTGTTAATTTGCTGCAAAGGTGGTGGCACCAGAACACTCCTTCATGAGAAGGCTATGGGACCTCCAAGCCAGGCACACATGCCCCAAACCATACTTTTGGATTCCTCTCTCAGCAAACTGCCAACAAGATCTTAAGTGGTGAAAGCACCTCCTGCCTGACTGGAATGGTAGGTCATTCTTTCTCCACTACAAATGGACTACAGCAGAAGAGCTCGGCTTGTTTACTGATACCAGCGGGCTCTTGAGGCTGGGGCACCTACTATGATGCAGAGACCGTTGAATCAATGTAACATGGAAAGCTGATCAGCAGCACCAGTCGATTGAATAAAAAGAGCTTTAGGCCATTGTAGCTGCCTTTGCCACCTTGGGGTCCAGGTGGCAATCCCTGCATGTCGCCTCTACTGCAACAACAAGGCCATAGTGGATTGTGAGGCAAAGGGTATCAGCCATGTGCCTCACCTCATGCCCCTCCTACAGTGCCTCATGATAATTTGTGCCCACTTGCACTTTACTGTCTCTGTTGCACATGTGGCAGGTTGTAAGAATGTGGTCACTGATGCTCTGTCTCATGTGCACATGCAGGCATTCCACCAGGTAGCACAGGAAGCTTGATCAGACCCAGACATTGTGCCTGATCTGCCCTAGGTGGAGTGATTGAAGACATCAGTTGCTATGCCACTTTGAAAATAGCGCTGAGCACGACAAGGGCATGCACTTCCAGCGAGCACCACATCTTTTCCTTCTGCTTGATGCACCAACTGCATGACCTGCCGGCAACTGACCTTGTTGTAAGCAAATTAGCCGCACCACTGACATCTCAGGTGAAGCCAGGATCCATCCGTGCATGGCTGTCTGCCATCCACAACCTACACTTGGAGATTGTATTGACTGATCCAATGTTAGATGCATCTCTGCTGGCAAGTGCGATGCATGGCATCTGACAGGCACAAGGTATGGCAGTGAAGAGGCCTCAATTCCCTATCACCATGTCAGTGCTGAGACATCTCATCATGACATTGCAGGGGAGCTCTTACCACTCAGTCCATGACTGTACAATGTTCATGTTTCGGTCATGCAACACAGCAAAAAGGGACAGTAATGAAAGGCGCAAAAGATTCCATTCCAGAAAGTCATCAACCTGGAGTCATGTACGCAGTCAGCTGTAAGGAATGCCCCAAGATATACAGAGGCAAGACCTCAAGAACAACCAAACAGTGACTAAAGGAACACCACGACCACGCAAAGAAAGGGAATGCTAAATTGCCACTATTTGCAGAACACGTCATTAACTCTAACCACAGCAGCCACTGGAACCAAGGATCATACGCAGAGAACAAGACACCACCCAGCAGAAAGTGAAAGAAGCTTTAGTTATTCACCAACTTGGCAAAAAGAGGGGAAAACAATGAATCTGGACAGAGGAACTGAATTGAGCAATAACTGGCTTAGCTAGTTTGAGTAATTACACTCCTACACACCTCCTTAGACTCATGCTCAACTCATACACACTAGCATGCACAATGAAACCATCTAATGTACTGTACTGAGCCAACACTCAACACCTTCAACGGAGTATACATACGCACTCCAACCTGCACCCAACAACTAGTTTAGGTATAACTGTGGATGAAAGTCATTCTTTTATCAAATTTATACCTGACGAAGGTCTAGGCAAGTAGACCAAAACGTAAAAACTATTAATCAGTCTGGAGTCAGTGAAGTGTTTTTTAAGAATATTTCCCAGAGTGAAGTGTTTTTTAAACAACTATTATAATTATTATTATAAGCTAGAGTGCTGACACATGGTGGCACATAGTGCAACCTCACTATGGAAGCGTGGGTATTATTCTTCTTGTCAGGTATGCACACTCAACATTGCATTCTTTTCACTGGGTACTGGTGAAATGTAGTCAAAACAGAACATGATGTAATATTTTGCCCTCTTTTTTTTATTTGGCCCTTTTTCTTCCTCTTCCACTCTGGTTCGATAAACTTAATCTTCAAAGTGGGTATTTGGTGCCAAAAAGCAAGAAGTGTTTCCCTTAGACATGCTTATTTGCTTTGTTTGCTTTCTGCAGAAGCCGATGCTGATGTTCCTCTGGCAATTGTCTGCCAGAGTCCACAGGCAAAGAAGGTGTTCTCCGATGCAGTTCGGAAGGGCTCGATTCATGTGCGTCGGCTGCGGGTGAGTCTCTGTGGCCAGTATGGTGTTGGGAAGACAAGTGTGAAGAAATCAATACTCAATGAGACATTTGATCCAAGTGAGGTCAGTACAGAAGGCATTGGGATCAATCATTCTCAATGCACAGTGGAGATGAGAACAGGCCTCAAGTGGGTTGCCAGTGATGTATCATTAGAAGATCAGAAACGCATTGCTCAAGAGTGCCTACCAGAAATTGAGCGGCTCTTGAGGGAAGTGGACAGGGATGAGGAGAAACTTGAGTACAATGATGAGCAGCTGTCAGACGATGCTGATCATGAGCTAAGTGATATTGATGAACCAAGTGAAGGTGATCTGACACATCCACAAGCCACCCAACCTCTGGAAGAGCCAGTGCTTGATCAATGGATTCTGGCAGCAACTGCTGCAGGTCAACAAGTTGATACAGAGGAACTGGCTGCTGTCATCCAACAGCTGAAGGACAACCCAGACGTGATGAATGAAAGTGAGAAAGACAGACTGCAGATCAGCATTTGGGACTGTGCTGGACAAGCAGTCTACTATACCATCCTGCACCTCTTTATGGTGTATGCACGCATCATTTATCTGCTTGTTTTTAAGGTGAATGAAACCTACCTTGACCACAACCCAGGCAAGGGCTTCCTGCAGGTAGCTCCCAACACTTTCCGTATGAAACCTAATGAACACAAGACCTGCAAAGTTCTCACTGGGATGACGGATTTCGACTACATTCTCCAGTGGCTCTCTGCAATTCATTATGCTGGCAAGAGACAAGGTGAAGAACGACAGGGACAACTTCGACCACCTGTCATTGTGGTTGCAACCCATGCTGACAAAGCGCCATCTTTGACAGGTGAGGATC
>JAOWAW010114966.1:0-13182 GCA_028565695.1 Nicola tetela
AGAAACGAAACATTTCCGTACAGAAATAAACACCTCCTAACTTACAGAAACGATTTACCAGCACGCTACTAAAGGGTTTGTATACCCACTGACGGTGTTGATGCAGCCTCTAAGGGCTAAAAATGACCGGGTAACTTGGAATTCCTTGGAAGTACAATTAAAGAGGCACCAATGAGATTACTCTGAGGACTTACTGCAAACCTCCTCCAGCTCTGGATTCGGGTACAAGAAGTATTCACCCCATGAACCATTTCTGAGACTAAACTGCCGTGGACTGTAACACTGAAATTTCGATTTCCATTTGTCCGGAATGGAACATAAGGATGCATTACAGTGCCATTGATTACTTGCACTCCTGAAATTAAGAGAATCCAGCAGAGAATTACCGAGACATTATGCACATTCCTTCTGTAACTTATCTATGCTAATGATCGTGGGAGGATCAAGTGTACTAAGGGAATGTTTGGGTAAAGTTCAATCTTTGAAGTGAGCATGTCCCAGTCTATTGCTATTTTTCAACCAGTGTTTTATCTGTAGATTAAGAACTGCATTGCTAAGCAAAGCTTCAAATTAAGAGCCCTTAAACCATGTAAGGCCCAGTAGGAACTGGGGATGGTTTAAATTTGCATTAATGGGCGCCCAAGAAGCATTGAAATTTATGCAGAAGTGTCACACTATTTGTGGCCGTTTTGAAGTGGAAGTGTGAGCCAAGTGGGGTCAAAACGAGGGTGAAAGATGGATAAGGAACAGAGAATACCAAGACGAGCCTGCATATCTGTAATTGAGGATCTATTTCACACAGTTCTGTGAGCACGGTATTTCACATTCACAAGCAAAGCAAGAGCAATGTCACAGTTCTGCTATACAGGCAACCACTTCTTTCCAAAGATGAGAGCATCAAGGATGAAGGTAAAAATGCTACGGGCATGAAGTGTGATCCTTGGCTGCTTCTTGGAGGATCCGGAAGTTGGGCTCATCTTATCTGAATGTTACCATGAGGATGGGCACATGGCAAAGATAATTGTGAGACTTGCAAGCTGCAATGTTAATGACTGCCTTCAACGTTGGTACAGGAGTGTGAAAATGAGTAGCTCTACGTATTGGACAGATCTTCTCTTTGCCCATCTGTTCCTGTAAGACCTCTTCAAGCAAGGTCCTTGGACTTGTTTCACAACAGCCCAACTGCTGGTCATCTGGATCCTGATCGCACGTACCACCACAAGCGATCTCGCTATTATTAGCCTGTATGTTAAAACAGGTTGAAAACCAGGTGACGTCCTTTAACACCTGTTAACAATATGAGAGTGACCAACAATAACGACACATCAGAATCCCTTGCAGCCACTTTCAGTGCCTAATGAGCCTTGAGAAGATCAAGTGATGAATTTCATCATGAGATTACTTATCACTCCTCAGAGTCATGACGAACTCCTTGCATTTGTTGACCGACTTACAAAGTGTGCCAGCGTCCTCTTCAGTGACTAGGATGGACGCAAGTGAGCTGCACATTTATATCGACTGCAGCCTAACGTAAAATCAAACGAAATTTGCAAACTGAAGAAAAAAATAGATACACTACCGTTAATATAACAAACAACAAAGAGCTTACTGTAAGGAGTGGTACAAACAACTGAATGCAAGGCAAAACATGACAAGGCTGTGAGAAAACGATCCCAAGAATACAAAGACTCAAAAGAAATATGCACTCAGGATAAAAAGAAGAGGTATATATCATGAAGAAAAGGATATCAAGAAAAGATAAAAGCTAACAACGTTATTACCGTAACAGACTGAAGCAAAAAAGACTGAACATGTCCTTGCAGATAGCTGAGAAAACGGATAACTCTAAAATGCGGACAGCTTGTTATATTACGGTACTGGCTGTCTATTATGTAACCTCTGGGCGCTCGCAAGAACGATCACCTGCGAATTACGAAACACAGACACATTGCGAGTGCCCAAGGCACTGTTTGTACTAATTTGAACCTGAAAAATGGGGACACATGTACACTCTGCAGCTGGCTGAACTTGCATTTCCGTGCCAAATGAGGGGCTACTGCCATCACTGAATATTATTGTGATGATAGCAATAGGTGCACCTGAAACCCGCACGATCGTGAGAATATGTTTACTTAACCCCTTGCGATACATGTCAACAAGGAGGAGCACGAAGATGTAAAGATAGTTTTTCGAATGTTGCATACAGATTCAAATACACCTGCAAGGTTGGTTCTTGTCAGGGAGCGCCGGCTAGGTGTATATATGTAGGCCTTCGCGGTGGTCACTAGTGCATGCACAAGCAGTGGAACAAATGATGATAAACGGGGCGTGAAGGCCTGTTGGGACTCCATGTGGACGCCTCTTTCATTTTGTGTTGCGGGTTCAAGCTCGCTCGTGACAAATGTGTCTGATACTCTTTATGGAATATTTTATAAAGAGTTGTCCCAGGTTTCAACCTCGGATATGTCTAACACAGCAGAAAAAGCAAATAAGACATACAAGGTTATGTAGGGCTATGCATGTGGCATAAATATCAAAACTGAGAAAATATAATACCACGTGCATGGATTTACAGACCACTTGCTACTCAACAGGTCTGTGTTATAAGATGACATAAAAAGGACAGAAGACAAAAGTACAACGAGAGGGGGACGTCCTACTGCGTGCATGAAAAGAAAAAAAAAGATGACGCCTTCGCTAGCAGGCCTTGTCGCAAATAATATTAAAGAGGATCAAGAGGACCAAGGAGATAGAAGGGGAGTTCTGAGTGGGAGGAAAAGATTGTACAGGAACAGAGGGTGGCAATTTGGGATAGACCATTGCAGAGCTGTTAGTGACGAACGGGAAATTTAGATGGGAGGATCGGTGTTAGGTTAGTGAAATTTGGGTGGCAGAGGAAACCACGGGAGCTGATTTCGAGAGTAATAAGTTTTGGATGGTAGGAAGTGTGCTTGAGGTCGAGAATGACGGGGGCATAGCGGTCAGGTTTGTGTGTATGGGCTGATTGGATGTTAGTTTCAAAAGGGATGGTTAGTTCAATGAGGATGTATTTGCTTTGGAAGATTAGAACAAGGCCAGGTCGTAATAAAGTTGGGATAAAGTCAAGAGGAACAGTGGATCCACAGGCGGATAAGTGATCAAAAATCTGACGGGGTGTTCTGATTTCTGGTATGCTGAGGTGAGAGAGAGGACGAGGTGCTTAAGGACAGAGTTATGTCGCCAGGTGTAACGGACTTGTTTGAGGGGGTGAGAGCAGTGATTTAGTATGTGATGGAGGGTTTGGTGGCATTTACAATGGGGGCAGCGGGAGGATGAGCATTTATATATGCATGCGTTTTAGTGTGGCAAGGGTGGGCAGACAATCAATAGAGGATCAAAGGACATAGGACATAAGACCCTTTAGAAGAGAGTAGATGTAGGATTTCAAGGTTGCGTCAGCCTGTTCGAGGTGAAGAAGGTTTAGGAAGAAACCTTGTACTAGCAGGATTGAATTTTGTTTTGGTAGAAGGTGAGAAGGCGTTCATGTAATTTCTGTTTCACTTTCATTTTAATTTGTAGGTAATGATTGATGGACAGAAAAACAGTGAAAAGCGTTAGACTCTGAGGTGGGTGTTGGAGCAGGGCCGAGGAATTTTATACAAGTAAAAGAGAGAGAAGAAACAGAGGATTTAGAGAGGAGAGGTCTTGTTGGGTGTAGTCAAAAGGGTGAGATCCAGGTAATAAAAGCAGTGGGTGGGCAGGAGGTACTTGAATATTGTCAGTAGAGGTATAGCGGTGACTTAGTAGGGTGTAGGCGATGAAGGCGGCAGTTTTTTAGATGTTCAAGTTGAGTACACCTGAAACAGAAGAAGGGGACAGGAAAGTGAAGATGGAGAGAGTTGAAGAGAAAGAAGATTCTAGATGAAGAACAGGCGAAGAATAAGCAACGAAAACATAGTTGAGCCTTCATGGTAACGTGTTGAGAATCCACAGTTCAATGATGGAAGTAGTAGCAGCGTCAGGCAGCAGAAAACCAGTTAGCCAGTTAATGCTGTTTTCATGGTACCTTTTAAAAGCAGACACATTACAACTGGATGACAACACAAGGTGGGAGGCAAATTGAGTCGAAAGGCATTTGCTGCAACTTTCTCCACAATCTTAAATAGTTCGTACCATCTTGGTCTTAGCTTATGACACGGACGATCCCTAGCTTCTGGTGTCACCAAGAACTCCCTGTGTACCAAATCCTTGTTACCAATACGTAAATCGAGTTCCTTCCTTCCCTTATTAGCATAAAAGGCTTGCAATTGAAGCCAGCGGCGAGATCCTTCTTCAACAGGAGACGAATTAACGGAATTCCAAAGGTCAACAAGTTAGGCGTTGAGGATGTTGACCGTGATTTGGGCTGTAAAGGTTTCACGAGGTCCAATTTTGACTTAGTTGGTCTTGAAGTCAATATCTGGGTTATTATGACTGAGCCATGGCTTACCAAGAATAATATTGTATCTTGCTGTTGGGAATAAAGTAAAGGGCTGGCGTTCACTAAAATCCTTTACAACCACCTTCACCATTCCCGTTTGAACGTGCAGTTGTGAACTGCCCCTACCGTTGGCAAGCGACACAGAAATTTCGTCATTGACCGTTCCTGTGGTTAAGTGATGCTTCTGGATGAAAGATGCTGAAATGAAGTCATGGGTTGATCCACAAACGATGAGCATCACAGCTTCATGTCCATTAATTTTTCCTTTGACTCTTAGAAGTTCGTTTTCGTTTGGAGAAGAAGCACTACGGATTTCTAATTTTGAGGAAGTATTGGTTCGTCTTTACCTTGTAAATCAGTGAAAGGGTCGTGAACAGCAGAAGAGTTGTGTTTATCGAATTTTGTCGGTATTTCGAGTTCTTTTATCTCTTCGACAGTCAAGGCGTGAAATCAGTTTTTAAATTCTATGGATGAAGAGTGATTCGCCAGTGAGGGCACCCTACATATTACTAGCGGTTGGCGTTTGGGTGTTCTTTTCTTTGGTCAATCCTTGCCCAAATGTCCCAGCTGACAGCAGTAGAAGCACTTCCCTTCTCACAACAATTGCTGTCTTTCCTTGCCAATAAGTTTCCTTGGATGTGGGTCCTGCTTACCAGTCAAGGCGCATCAGAGTCCGACCGTCCCAATATCAACATCCGACTTCATGTGACCTTGTTGCTTGTAGACCCTTCAAGTAAAAGGTATTGCTCCACCGAACGGGAAGTTCAAACAGCGCACACTAATGTCTTGGGATGTTTACGCAGAGCTTCGACCCAAAGCCCTTTCCATAGACCACGCATGAAGAGCATTGCCAACAATAAGTTGTCCAATTCAAATTCTGGAGAGTACAGACTGAGGCGGGTAAACTTAGTTCGTAATTCTCCAAGGAACCTGATTGTTCGAGACCAAACAATTGTAGGCGGCTTTCTTCATCATTGTTCAAAGGACCATACACTTCCGAGGGGGAAGCTTTCAAACTTGCCCAATTAGGGAAGCAGACACCAGATCTCGTGCTTGAAATCATCCACAATAACGCATTTCCCGTTAAGAAGCCAGCTGCATAATCCACTTCCTGTGACAGAATGCTGAAGGTAGCCTATTTAAGCATCTGGTCGACTGAGAAGGCCCATTCTTCAAACTCCGACACTTTTCCACTGAACAACAGTGGATCTCTTGGGTGAATTTTTTGTTGAGATGGAAAGATGCTAGAAGAGCCAACAGGGTTGAGTTAGCGCCTAGGTACCAGCAAGTTTGAGCATGGAGAAATAATAGTCTTCCAAATCCAGAATAAAACCAGAGAAATGTGAATGATAATGAGCAGCATCACGATGATAACCGTCCTCTGTGCTACCAATGTAACAGTCAAGACAAATTCAATAGATTCTGTCTACACAGAAGAGAAGTAGAAAAGGAAAAAAATGGGGATAAGGAACGAAAGGGAGAGCTAATTCTAAGTACAATGGCAGAGCAGTCAGGTGATGAAGACAAGTGATATGCTACCTAGCACCTGTGAGATGTTAAAGTTAACAAGTGAAAATAGATCAAGCGAATAGCAGCTAGTGGTTCACGTGTGTGTCTGTCACAGGGGGTGTTGTTCATTCGCAGCAGGAAAAAAATCGATTGATATTGATGATGAACAATCACAAGTTCAGTAACTCTTCATGATGTCAGCCACATTTGTATCCGCTGCATAGCATCAATACATGGCTTCTTGCGTGGCCAAGGAGTTGGACAAGACGAGGACAGCGTTGGAAGCAGGTCTTGACAGCAAGGAAAACTGATTTTTTTGTCTTCCAACTTTCACCTGTTCCAATTCCGCATGGACCCTAGAGGGCCATGGAAAAAACTGCGTTTATCGACGAACTTGACATTGCGGTAGTCTGTTGGCACGAAAATTTGGAGATCAACAATCATTTATCGGACATTGACTTTCTGTCCTCATTAGAGGAAGAGCCGTTGGATGCTGGTTTGGACGAAGAAGGGAGCTTGAGCCAATCATGGGGCATTGAAATTGGTGCTGTGGTTGGAGGATCTCATACTGGACGAAGATCACGCAGATACAGAGCCCGTTGAATGAATTGGTTGAGAAGGGCATGGTATCGAGCATGAGGTGGTGGGCGTTGTTGTGGATTGATGTACCACCCAGTTGCAGGCTACAATGAATGCATCATTTCTCAATCACCGACAACACTAGTTGACCTCCTTGTATCATAGCAGCCTTCACCAAAGAACACCACCTTCGAAGGTTGTGCCACACTTTAGGGGCTGTGGTATATGACAGCTGGAAGCACTCTTCTTTAAATCAGACACTTCTTTAGATAAGTGTAGGGCATGCTTCCCCTCATGTACATAACTGAGGATCCTTCTCTGGCCGAAAATGCGACAAAAAATCCTTGCAGGTAGAGCCATGTCTGTCACAGAAACGAGCGGACTTTCAATTTGGCATAAACTTCTAGGTGAATTCATTCTAAGACACCTCCTTGCTATAAATGTATAGATGGGTCTCACTCACGTCTGCTTGGAACATTTCCTTACAACTGCAAGACACAAGCTACAGAAGACACAATTTCAGAATCCACTGTCAGCTCCAATGGCAAATCATGCCTTCCCAGCACCAAGTCCTTCTTTTGGCTAGAATTGATACTCCTTGTAGTTTTCTAGGCAATTCACTGCTGGATTGTGATTGTGCGGAATGAAGAGCAAATTGTTCTTACCTAGATTATTGTTAATATTGCTATTATATGAACTTCCCTGGGAGGGGCATGTTTGGGGATTAAGGGGTTTACCATTGACAAATAAACAGTTAGCTCGGAAAGATGTTAAATGAAAAGCAAATTCCAGAACTGAGCCAGCAGAACATAGGGACACTATGAATTGCTGTTATCTTTAGGCAGATTCAGATATATTGCTTTGACTGTGCGAATGGCTTTTATGTTATGCTTGGAGTATTAAAAGTATGCCATCACAGATTCTAGACATGATGTTTCCTGTAATGGTTTGAACGTGATGTGGAAGAGAATCGCAGATCATTGATACTTGAACAAGACATTACTGCATTTAGCATTTTGTTGCGGCATGACCTCTGAGATGCGGAAATAACTGCTGTTATGCAAAGGGTACAGCCATGTGTAAACGGAAATAGGCTCTACTCTGATTGGCAACACACTGTCATTAAAAAAAGTGGTGCAAGAAAGTATTATTGTAGTAGAAGAAACCTTTCAAACAATGCTATCTATTAATCCATTCCATAGTGGCAATGACACATTCCTTTCGCTATAGAAGTAATTCTACGTGCTTTTGTGTCAGACATCAATAAATAAAAGTGTACACTACAGAAAATTCATGGTGACAAATGACTGTGCTATTTGTTAGCAGCAGGAAGGTGATGAAATCATATTCTAATTAAATAAGCTATCAATAGATTAGCAGGGCATTGCAAACTCTCAATCAACCCGATTATAGGTTAACAGGTTCTTGACTCTTCACTCTTCAGTTGGTTGTTTACTTTGACAATAGTACTCACAGATCCGAAAGGTGGACCAAATTGTCAAATATACCCCCTGGTAAGGACGTCAGCTGGTTGTACTGCAAATGCCTGTAGAGAACAAACATTTTTTCTGTAAAGCCAAACGAAACTTGATCCAATTAGCAATGCAAGAAAAAAATTAGAAACAACAGGTTCTGGTAGTAGTGCCCCACCATAGGCTGCTCTTCCGAGAGCAACAAAATCCTCAAAATGAAAATTACTGGGGTTTATTGTGAAAATTCTTACACATAAAGCGGCTTTATCCTAAAGATTTTAGTTCTTAGAAATTAAACATGATATAAGCTGGTATTGGAAGTTTGGACATATGTTGATGTTATGTCTCCAAGATTAGTCTTTTTCCTTTTCAGGTGACACAAGCATACAAAGAGTTTTTACTTGGCTTGCAAGTCTCCAGTGTGAGCCATGCTTGTGCCCACTTCAAAGTGCACAAAGACAATCAATGGAACATGGCTTCTCCGCCGGGGTAATATCATCTTCGTCTGATGGGCTCATATTATCTGAAGCGTGCCTCTGACAATGCCCAGTAGAACAAGACGCTGCAAACTTAAAAGTAACACTAGATATTTGGGCCAGTGGCAGCCAGATAAGAAACGGTGCTTTGATTTCATGGCTCTAGTATAGAATAATGCTCATAACAGAATAAGCTGCATTTTATCATCTTAGCATGAGGCTGCAGGTGGCATGACCATAGGAGGAATTTGGTGCTTAGTATGAACATTCTGTCATAATGGCAGGGAGATTTGTCTCATAGGCAAACACTAGCGTTCCATAGTCAAACCAAGGCGTGTATGGAGACATTATCCTCACGTGGCAAGCATGAACTTGGCTACCAGCAGCACTGCCTCCTGTCATTCACACATGGCTTGATGTTTCGTATGAAGAGTGGATAATCCGTTTTGGTGTGCAGGAAACGGCTTCGGTGAGCCAAGCTGTTTCCAGCATGCCAATCGAAAAAGAGAACGATTTCTGTACGAGCATTATGTGGGTTGGAATTAATCAGCAAGATATGCCTGGCAATGTGATTTTCGAATGTGGTCAGCAGCCATTTTTCCCGTATTCTGCGCTATACCCTTGTACATATTCATAACCTCTCATGGAATAGTGAAGATCCACCTATAGTGTGTGCAATATTTTCCAATCAAATTAAACAATAAGTTGCATTTACCAAAAGCAAACCTATACTTTCGTATAATCTCAGTTAAGGTTTGTCAATATCTTCAGTCAAGTTTCAACCCTCAAGTAGGGGTACCGATACAATTTCACACTATATAGCTTAATAATAGATACTTACAAGGTGCTGAGCTGTCTGAGATCCTTGAAAATATTGTTTGGGAGATATTCCAGCTGGTTGTTATTGAGATATCTATAACAAACCAACACATCTTTCAACACAACAAATTTTCCTGACGGAACATCTACCGATATTTTAAAAAAGGGTCATTTCACCTTTAATATTCCTTTGACTAACGCTAGGAATTTGTCCATGTTTGAGTGTTCGCATTACACTTTTCCTGTTGGGCGTCCTCGCCAGGTCCTTAAGAACTCGGGAGCTCCTACCACGATTAAAAACCCGGCCAGGCTTGTAGGGGCTGGAGAGGGCTCCTACAACGTGTTGCAGGAGTTACATATACATGCTTGGATATTAGAGTACAGCCAAATCTAGAAGTGTAGTAATTGGGATTAATTCTGCCACATCTGTTACTTTCTGTACAACTTTTAGGGCTAGTTTTTCAACTTTCAGCTAGATATTTTTGAGATATTGTAATTCTCTTTATTGAGAAAGTGTTGCCCCAGGCACCCACCTCGGATATGTCTACCAATGTTGTTGAAACTAAATAGACACGCAAGGCTCTGTAGACCTGTGAGATGTACATTTTATACTGAGCATCATACAAGTCAAGGTGAGCAAAAACACAGGCCACACTCCATCAGTCAGGTCTGTGGTACAAGATGTTATATAAGGAGAGAGGATTTAAATGGTAACAATGATAATAAACAGGACGTGAATACCTGTGGGGAGGGCTTCACGTGGACGTCTGTGTTATTTGCTAGCTGATTTGCTGCTGCAGGTTCAAGTTCGGTAATGACAAATGAAAGGCTACTATTTTCTCGTCTTCATAAATGTAAATCTTAATGTATTCTCCGAGAGGAAGATTTTACGTGAAGGAGGCCTTTTCAAATGAAGTCAAAAGAAAGATTAGTATCTAGCCAAAAGAGCAATAGCGAGTTCGGTCACTTTTCATGTTGTCAGCTGCATTTATATCCGTCGCATAGCATCAATACATGGCTTCCGTCGTAGCCAAGACAATGGCCATCCTGACAGCAGGCTGGGACAGCGAGATAAGCTGAATATTCGTCTTTTCAACTCTTCCTTCTTGCAATACTGCATGGATCCTGGCGGGCCATGGCTAGTTGCGTTAATCTACGAACTTGACTCTGCGGGAGTCCCTTGACACGAAAATTTGGAGATCGACAATTATTTTCCGGACATTGACTTTCTGTCCTCGTTAGAGGAAGAACCGTAGGATGCTGATTTGTATGGAGAAGGGAGCTTCACTTATGTGGCACTGAAATCGGTGCTGTGGTAACGACGGTGGCAGCAGCAGCACTGCTGCTCTTCAGGAAACACCGGGAGCTGAAGCAGCTGCTCCAGCCCCAGCAGTGTCAGCAGCCGCGTCAAGATCTTCCACGCCATCTGCGCAACAGTTGTTCTTCGTGGAAGATCTGGCCGACCCCGCGCAATTATTACTGACCAGTGGCGACAAAGAAGATCTCCCTGTATGCGCTGGCAATTGCGCTGCAAGGAAACCTCGATCAGTGATGAAGAGGGAGAAGCGGTAACTGACGCAGGAAAGTGGTTTGCGGCATTGTCCAGTTGTGATCAACTTTTTGTTCAATCGTTTGCTTTCTTCTCCACTAGAGCTAAAGTAGGCCGTTTGTTATAGGTGTTTGCTCAGGTGTGTGCGGGGGACTTTCCAGGGAAACACTGTGGGATGCGATGTGCGCAGGGAGAGAGGAGACAGAGAGAGAGAGAGAGAGAGGAAAAGAAAGAGAGAGGGAGAGAGGGAGGGAGGGGGAGAGAGAGAGAGAGAGAATGAGTGAAGGTGTGCTCAATCTTTATTCAGAATTTCTCTGCTGAGCGCTTTCTTGGAAATGCTGACATCTTTCCCTGGTTAGGCGATGAAACAAAAGCACACCTACCGCCTAGAAAAGCGGGAGTTGGACGCACGCATACCCAGGGAATACAGAGAACTTGAAGAAAGAATGGCTCTTCGCAGAGAAGAATTCGAGGAGAGGATGGAAAAAGAAAGGAGAGCCTACGAACATCAGATGGCAAAAGAAAGAAGAGAGCAAGAAGATCAGCGGGATAGAGAAAGGCGAGAATACAAAGAGGTGAGGAGCGAGAGAGGCAAAAGATCGAAGATCACCAGAAGTCAGATATGACTTTTTAAGCTAAATTTTTTCCCATTTGTTTGGTGACAAGAAGTAAACATACACACACAGCTTCTTCTAGTTACTTCTGTTTATGAATGCGCCATTTATTTGTGTGCGTTGGATATCAAGACATCTATAGAACAAGGAATTTTATTTTATCTCTTTATGTTTTCTGTCTTGTTCTGTTTCCTGTTTTCTCGGCTGATACTGTGGAGGATGTTTTACTTTTTTTTTCTGCACTATGTCCCAAAAGAAATGTCTCAAGAAATCCTTCAGCTGACCGAAAACTTGCTCCACTACTCGGTGCGACATGGTGACTGCTTTGTTAAACAACTGCTGGTGTGGGTGGCCTGCAGGGATTGTCATAGGCCTTCATCAGCTGAAGGCTCAGCACAAAGGCGCTGTCTGCTATGACATAGAGTTTGATGACCATGCCTTTCATCTCAACTCCGTCTTGTAACCACTGCCGACTCTCAATCTTATGTTTGAACCTGCTTTGGTTGTATGTGAATGCATCCCTTAGCGATCCTGCACGCCCAGCATCCTCGAGCCTGCTTTGGTTGTATGTGAATGCATCCCTTAGCAATCCTGCACGCCCAGCATCCTCACAATTATGTGAACAAACTGTTGTGCTCTACAACTGCTAGAAGGATGATGGCAGCGTAGTTTTTATAACACCAGTAGGTGTCCCCCCATTCTGTTGGTGTCCGGATGTGACAAACGTGCCATCCAGAACACCAGCGCAATCTATTGAACCGCTCATGTCGCAAAACCAACCATGGTGTGCTGTAGTTCTGCCCCACGAGGAAACTTTATGGGTGGTGGAACAAATGTTTGATACAGGACAGAGACACCTTCATGAATTATCCCATAGACAGTTGAGGAGCCCATAAGGTACTCGTTCGAGAGTTGGTCCTGTGTTGTTCCATAGGACAGGCAGTGCTAAACAGTTTCAAACCGTTTGTCTGCTGGAATCGGCTGGCGATACCTCGCCAATAGTAACCAATTTAGTCAAACAACCACGCGTCATATCGTACAGAAACCAATAGGTGTCATGGTCGACACGGAAGGTCCGGAGAAACTTCTGGTCGAGCAGTCTGCACACCTTCTTCCTCCCCAGGTAATCTCCTTCCACAGATCTCACACTTCGATCTCCCAGAATCTCCGTTGTGTTTCCGGTGTTCAGTAAACAGCCCAGAAGCTGCGCTCTCCCTTCAGAACAGGTCCCAAAACATCATTAAAATAACCAGAGGTGTCAAGCGATTAACAGACAAACTGTCTCTTCATAAATTGAAGGACAAACTTCACCTCTGCAATAGCGATTTCCTTCGAAAGTGTGCTTCTTCATTGATCGAAACTGGCAATAGCTCGCTTGACCTGAGAATACAGGGTTGCTTCAGTCTGCTGATAAACATAGACTGCACAAGGACAGCTTTCTTTCTCCTGTCCATTTTGCCAATCAAAGCGAATGACAATTTTCAGTTCTCAGTGACTTCGTACTTTCATCTGAGTATTTTTCATGTATTTTGCCAGTGCTGCATGGCCAGAAATCAGATTGCATGCGTATACATCTATTTTTGGACGGCCGAGCCGATTTTTTTTCTTTTCGAGCCAGGCACGCCTCATAGAAAGTCTATTGGAGTTACAGAATGCTCTCTTCACTTATTCTTTTCTCTGTTTAGTCAAAAAATCTACAAAAACG
>JAOWAW010114977.1:0-38849 GCA_028565695.1 Nicola tetela
CAGAAGCCATTTGCCCTACATGAGAATGGATGGACATAAAAATTGTGTTTTCAAGGTAGATGGTAACGTCAGCCTGCAATAAGAATATTTAAATCTTGGGTGGCAATTATCAAGATCTTCCAAGAGGCTCAATCTGAAGGACAGACACTGAAAGGTGTAGTTTGTTGCCTGTTCTTGCACAGATTTTAACTCGAGAGTGCATATTCATTGTAGTTCAGTCAGTCATCAGAACATGGTTGCTGAGGAAAAAGAGTCTGAGTAGCATTAGTCAACAGATTACCTTTGAAGTAACGTCATAAGAGTGCAGAAGAGCAGCAAATCTTGCACACCGTGCAGCAAAGTCTTCTTTCTCTGCCCCTTCGGTTCGGTAACCATTGGAGCGAAGGGGCTGCTGCTGCAAGACATCGTTGAGCAGCTTTTCAGTACGCTGAGACTCTGTTGCAAAATGATCACGCTGCTTCTGAAGAATGTTCAGGCGTTCATCTTTCTGCAGTCAGGTTGAGGAAAACAAAGAAAAATAAAAAACAAACAAACAGGTGAGGCATCATTTAAACCCTTGTAGAAACTCATGAAAAGCATTTCAACTTGTGCAGATCAAGTTTGCAGGTTTGTTACATGTTTTTCAATTTTGTTGTGCAGCAAGGATTTTTTTCTGATGATTTGTATAGACAGAAGGAGATGATGCTGGGAAGAGGAAGAATTAGAAAGAGAGAGATCACTGGACACTGGCGAGACCATTGAATTTTTCTTTGTTCTTTCTCACCAGCCTCGCTGGTGTCCAGTGATTTCTCTCTTTCTGATTTGTATAGAGTCCACAATAATAATACAAGTTAATGAGCTATGCACAGGAACCATACAAAGGCATGGTTACTGCAGATGTCTTGTTTTCGATCTCAGATTAAACTCTTTCCATGAAAAGGGGGACTCGATCAATTACGTAAAATCGCTGACATCTAGCTCACAGAGTCCATGGGGATCATTATAGTGTTTGATGATTCCTCCAACATTTGGAAAGCTCAAGTCACCATTGCCTTGAATTCACCATGTGGTTTTTGTAGCTTATTAGCAAAGAACTGAGAATTATCTGTATATGTAAGACACACACCCGTTTCAGTTGCTGATCCTTCTCCTTGAGTGTGGCTGAGTGCTGAAGTTTCAGTTCCGCACACCGCTTCAGGGCTTCCTGCAGCTCTTTGAGTGCCACATCCTTCTTCTTCTCAAGGTCAGCCAGTTGTTCAGACAGCTCTTGCAATTGTTTCTCGTCCTTTTCTGAGCGTTTGTGCTCTTCAACCTGTGGTGAAGTCACATAATGGAATACAGTTTAAGGGCATTAGGACAAACTTTAAACACGGACAAAGTTTCCCTGGTACTGATTTTTTTCCCAAAAAAAACACTGCCAGGTTTTGCCTCATTAATCCAATCCTGTAGCCATAGGGATTTCATAATAGAAAATGGCTGGCAGATTCCAAGGCATGTCCAACATGAAGGGGTTGAATGGCCACCAAGGGAGAGGCCTCATTGGACAGTTTTATTTAGGTAATTTGAGTAAAGGGAAGTCATACACTGTGAGCCATTTTGATCTAATAAGAGTACCTCAAGCTACCATATACTGGATCGTACAGACTGTGGAGACGAGAAAAAGTACTGAAATGAAATGGTAGGTCAGCTGTTAAGATGACGAAGAAGAAGATAGGTAACATATTACTGCAGCAGGTGACTGGAAGGGACTGATCTCAAAAACTGGCATCAAAGTTTGGTGATCATCGGTCATATGTGTTAGCAGATCACTAAGGGAGTCTGGGGTAAAGGTCTACAAGCGAATCAAGAGCCTATAGTTCAGTCCAGAGCTGGAACAAAGACACAATTTCAGATGCAGACAGGTTGATTCAAGAGTTCTGCCTGCTGCCAGCCAGCCTTGAGATTGTCATGGATAACACACCATTATAAGTTAGATTCCAAACAAATAAAAACACTGGAAATAACTCCTTCTACATTCAAGACAAAGAGACTACACCACTGGGTATGAGGTTCAAGCAAAAGAGGAAGTTTCTGCAGAAGTTGCTTGTCTGGGTTCCCATTAGCCAAAGTGGGTACTCTGAGCCAATTTTCATGCCAAACAATGGTAATATCAATGGTGATATTTACCACCAGGAGCAGGTGTTGAAGTGCCTACTCACTTTCTTGCACAAGCAACACAACAATGATATTACTTGTTGTTTGCTGACCTTCCCATGTCCCATTATTACAAAGCCACCATTGAGCTGTTTGAAGACAATGGCATAAAATATGTGCCACAGGATGCTAACCCACCAGCTGTTCCGAAACCTTGGACAATAGAAGATTTGTTGGGTTCCTTTAACTTCTCTGAAGCAGAGAGTGTACACTGGCAAGGTAGGCTTGGAGGTGAAAGATGAGAAGCAGTGGTGAAGAATTAAGGGTGATAAAATGCCTTGGGGAGTATGACCAGACCATTGTCCAACGTGTGACAGTACAGGTGAAGACCAATTTGCAGCCTCACGCAAAACAACTGGCAGTATATATTTTTACTTTAAAATGTTTTGGCATGACAGCCACTGTATGTCAGTAAATGGCAATATCTTAAGCTTGCATCTTGTTGAAGCAATATCTGAAAAGTTTGTATGTACATTCATTATATGTCAGATAATAGTCCATGCTGCAGACGCTGGACTCAGTAAAAATTTTTCAACGACAGTGATACCAAGCTAGCAGATTTTCAATGCATTGTGCAAACACTTGCTACCAAATTCGAAATAAGTAGAATCTATGCCTCCTTGCTACTGCTGTTTATCCATAACCTATATTATGCAATAGAATGTAGACATATGATGCACAGCAGTGCTACTGGGGTTTCAACATGTCACTTTAAACCTGCAAAGATACGTGAGAACTGTGTGTTTTCTATTCCTGCTGGTTACAGTCAAATTTCTTGCGATGAAAAGATCATGTGTCTTATAAGCCTGTGTTGCATATAAGCCTGTCTTAAATAGAAGCCTGCTCCCAGAGTCGGCTTGAGGTGAAATAAGCCCAGCCTTTAGATGCGACTTTACGGTACTTCATATTAAGGCTCAAAAACATTTATCTTTTTTTTCATTTTTTGCCCAAGACCTTATAAACAGAGCCATTAGAACTGAACTGGACAGACAGTTACAACATTGTATGGAGAATGAACTTATGACATATCGACTGACAATCACCAGTCTAAGCCTTGCATCTATTATAATCGACTGATATAGGTTTAATGTTCCAGCCTCCAAATTCAACAATGCAGTCCTGGTCATGATCATTGGCTGGTATTCAAGAACATTGCAATACACAAAAACAGAAATCGACACACTCAGTCAGCGATTTTCCTTTCTACCATGAAATCTGCAACAAGCCTTCAATTTTTGAAACGAGAATGACAGCCAGTCGTAATTATGATAGTTGTGATAATCATTCAGATCTGCTTGTTATACAGAGCCATCAGAAACTGCCAAGCCTTACTGCTGCCACCAGCGCTCCGACCACTGGACAAGTGAATAGTGTAACACTTGGGGCACTAGCAACATCGTTGAGCATGTTGAATGAGATTTTTTATAGAAAATTAGCATGCCTGCTTGTTGGTAAGGTATGACTTTGGATACAGATACATGGCCTGCATTGTGGTAGGGAAGGTAAGGACAGTTGTGGTGATATGTATGAAGCAACACATGTAGCAGTATGCTGGTTGTCTTGGTGACGAGCAATTTTTCAGTTTACATAAAGGTTTCGCTTAGAAGTGTAGGCTTCGTAGAGGGATTTCCCATTGGGAAGGTAGCATTTCAGGCTGCAGCCAAATCGTTCTTGTGAAGAGCAGTGCTCAGGCCAAAGAGACTTTCTGGTTATCATACAAATGTACATGGCATATGTGATAATATCTGTTCCAGGGCCGCAGGGAATGTCTGCAATCCACTGATTTTCCCATGTCGACGTCTGAACTTCTGTATGAGCCACAAGCTTTGATAGGCGAAATGAGAACGGTGTGCGATATCGATAGTGACACACATGCACGGAGAAAACGATCCTCGAGGACGAATCTCAAGCAAACAGAACGAAGTGACAGCTAGCTTCATGAGCAGATTTTCTGCACGTCAAGCATCACCGGTGGCGTGGATTTTGTTCCTGTCAGATCTAGCTATAGCTGGCGCTATTTTGTAAGATACACTAGTGTATTTCTGAATAGAGGCACTATCAACCTTTAGCAACGGCATGTTGGCATGTATTCCATTCGTGTTAAAGACAATGTGAGGCAGTTCTTACCAATGGCGCCGACGCAGAGCGAGTCATAGGCGATCTTGTAGAGCTAGAGGTGAACATTCCCGCCTTCTCGATTTCATCTAGGTGCGCTGCAAGCAAGTCACGAAGCTGAGCCGAGGTCGGTCGTTTTTGAGGGCAGTTGTCGAGACATTGGACGATCAGTGAGTAAAGAGGATGGTCTCGTCCGACCTCCTTCATATCGTTCGCACGCCGTCGAATCTCAGGGATAGCCTGCCTGCAGTTTCTCGGTCCTTCGAAGCGATCGCTGAAGATAGCCTCGCTGGATGGTTCCCGTTTGATCAGTACTTCCGTCATTAGAACGCCGAACGAAAATACATCCATCTGTTGGTTGTACGCTACGGATTCGTCTGAGCCTATCGCCTCGGGACTCATGTACGCCAGCGTTCCCGGAACGCGAGTCATGTCCACATCGGCGAAAACGGCTGCTTTGTCGCTCTGCGGCATTGAGCGAGCAGCTCCGACGTCAGCCAGCTTTACGCGGCCGTCGGCTGTGACGAGCACGTTTCGAGCGGTAAGGTCACGGTGGAGCAAACCCTGCGAGTGGATATAGGCTAGTGCTGACGCAGTATCGGTGAGGACACGAAGCTCGTCCGAAAACGCTAATTTGGGCGAGCGGCCGTATCTTGATCGAATCGTCGAATCGACTCTTTCCGTCACCATTGCAGGAAGGCCGGCGTGCGTACAGACGCCGAGAAACTTTACTATGCTCGGATGACGCAGACTGTGGAGTCTTTTGCACTCTCCAAGAAAACGTTCGTGTAGTGCCTCCCGGCTTACAGGGTCAACATCAGACGAGAGTAAGGCTTTGTGAAGTACCTTGACGGCCACAGAAGAGCCCTGCCACCGCCCTGCGTATACGACAGCATCGGATCCACGACCCAGCTCACATGTTGTATCGACTTCAACGCCAGTGATACGAAGCTCGGACGGAACTTTGCTTAAAAATCTGTCTCGAGGTACAGGCCTTGGTTGGGCCATTCCTACTGTTAGCCAAAAACGCCTACAACTTTAGATCTTGACCAATATTGGCCAGATGCGCTAGGAGTACCTAAGCAGCACGTCTGTTTCACACTCCGTCAGATCACAAGGAACAGCAACGACCGAGAATGCGAGCGCCTGGAGACGTTGTTTTGGCTATAAATGCTCCACTTCGCGTCCCATGCAGGTCTTTGTTCTGCGCATGCGCGCTGCACGAAGAAAGCCACCAGTACAAAGGTGAAAAGCTGAATGTGTCTTTTACGTGCATTGGCCAGTGGCACTCGTTTTTTTACCCTAACCGAGGACATTTATACGGCCTTACTCTGCACCAGAGACGTGACCCTACACAAGTAGGTGAAGCCCCACATTTATTTATATGAAAAGGCCAAGCTCTGCACAGCCCATCAGCCTCAGTTCAGAAGTGAGCACCCGAGCGGATTTGAATTACCCCGCAGCGAATCGCCATCTCCCGAAATTATGCTAACAAAAACGCCGTACAACAATACGGAAAAGGCCCGTTTATCGCATGCACAACATTAATAAATTGCATTTGTATTGACCCAAGGCTTGGGGTGATGTATGTTCAAGCAGCGACACTGCCCTTTCATTGCGATTAGAGGACATCAGAGCTGCAGAAGCTCGCGCAGTCCACATTAGCAAGGGGAACAAAAGTCCTTTTCGGTCAACGGCAAATCTGCATATTCTGTGTACTCTGACAGCAAGTCGTGTTGACATCGTCATGATCTATATGCACGTGGGTACAACAATCCAGCTGTTTAATTAATGTTTATAAACTATAAACAGCTGCTCTGGTTTACCTTTTTCCAGCCTGGTATGGCAGAGGTGTCAGATGTCGCGTCATAGCTAGAGCTCAACATCGCAGAATCAATAGTCTATCGATAGCTATGGCAGAACAAGTTTTTTTTTTTTTCCAATTGTAGAGTATACATCAATATGAGCGAGGATCTCCGCCTTCATTGCGACAGTTGCGAGAGGTTGCGTTATTAGAAGTGCAGAGAGCGGCCATTTCCCCACACAAGCACATCCCCCCGGCTCTGTCCAACTTGCTTCATGCTGTTTTCAAAGAGCATTCTAACTTTTATACTTGTAGGTCTACCCTTCTATTCTATTTCTTCTCATGTTCAGACATAGATCGGGCTGAGTCACAGAATGACAAGAAACATATGGGCCGCGCCTGTCAAATGTCAAATTAGTGACAAAAGGTTATGTAACCTCCAGCTTCGAATTCTATTGACGCGAGGTAAACAATTTGACCTCGTTATCATTGCACTGAAAAACGTCCTCTGCAAGTGCTAATTCTTTAATCACTACCGTATTAGCAGTTTGTACATAAGCTCTCCTGGGTTTTTACCACGGCAGCTGCCTTCCGCGACTTGGCATTAGAATCTGTATATTATGAAATGCAGGCTTTTATCTGTACCCAGAAGGCCTCCATTCTCGCCACAGTCCTGCCTTCTTCAGAGTATACCTACTAAACCGACACGTTGTCCGGGCGTGCTCTGGCCGTTTGTCAACACGTCAGATCTTCCCACAACGAGCAGAGAAAATGGAGTCGTCGCCTTCCAGTAGGGGAACATTTCAATCCAGCGGTCATGTGGTTCGGCCACGTGACCTACCTTACGGACATGTTTCGGAGCAGTCCTGCGCTGTGGCCGCGGCTTATAGCGTGCTCAGCGACAGACTGCGCTGACTCGCTTGGCGCCGCGGGATTCTAAACGTACAGTACATGTGCTCGAGTAGGGAAAAGGACTGTCAGCTGTTTTTTTACTTCTTAATAGTTCTTGCTGTTTGTTTTTGTAAGAAAGCCACAGCGAGAGGGTTTCGATAAGGAGTAGCAATAGTCTGATATATCTGATCAGGCCACGAAATCTAGGAAAGTTAGTTTTGCGGCTGCCTTTCAACTGATCCACTGAACTGTTAATAGAACAGTCCCTCCTTCCGGTCTGACGCCCGGCGACTACTTTATAGTTGTGCCTTTTGTCAGGGCAGATCTTATTTACTTTACAGGATTTACAACTGGATCGTACTAGCGCAAAGCGTGCTGAAGGACAGAAGATGGACAATAGGCTTGCAGTTCCTTATTCGACATGGCATTGGCTGACTAATGGGTTGCGATATTCAGCACTAACGTATATCGTCTTCGTGTCTTACTTTCTCATCATTCGCCAAGCCGTTGTAGGTGACACGGTGAAGGAAGATCAGACGGAGCAACTACGACTTCCCTTAACGCAATCAACGCCCACTGCGTTCACGCAAGCGCCCGAGACACGCCGTCCTCCCCCTCCGTGGTCGTACGACTGGAATCGATTTCCTGCTTTCTGGTTCGGCATGAACATCAGCGGTATGGAGAGCCACTCGCAGGCAGTGCTTGATGCTCGCTACAGCTTGGTAATCATCGGTGCATTCCACAATCTTCTGAATGTTACCACTCGATCTCGCAGCGAAGAGCTGTCGATGGCAGATCAGTGTAGTTGGATCAAGATGCTGAATTCGTCTGTTGTCTGCCTGGTATACCGACAGGCTTGGTCGGCGCTCAGCAACTTCGACGTGGCACGAGCGGCCTCCACCGACCAGACAACTTGGCCGTGGTGGTGGGTGACGGACAACGACGGTCACGTGATTAACAAAACGCTGTCGGGCGCCGTATCGTCCGTTTGGGCGTTGAAATACGACTGGAGGAACGCCAGCGCACAGCGGTTCTATCTCAGAAGTGTAAGGCTAGGCAGACAGAAATTCTATTTGTTGGTCGCGGTCTCGGACACCCAGAATTAAATGAGCTTTTTCCTGTTATACTTGACAAAAACGCGTTATTCACAATGTTGCTATATGGCATAGGCAGACGCCGGCGGAGCCTTGCCTTCTTCGTTTTCTCTACCAAACCGCCACCGCTAAGCTTTTCTCCTCAATATAGATGATAACTGCTCTCCACTGACACCATAGTAGGCAGTATAAACGTATGAGAAGTACGTGAACTTTTATTCAACGTTTCTGGTCCTATACACACACACACACACACACACACACACACCTACACACGCACACACACACGCACACATGGCTCTCCATTTTTCCTCGACTTCTTTCTTTCTTTCTTTCTTTCTTTAATAACACATTCGTCCGACTCAGTCTTGATTCCTGGTGACGTGCCGGTGCATGCCCCGGTCAGCCAGATAGGAGTCGGCGTACTTTGTCAATGTTCTGGGGAAAATTGACACTCCAGAGGTGAGATCCACGGTCGTCTAGAGGTTATGACGCGGGAGCGCAAATCCCGAGACCTCGGTTCGATCCCTGGCTGTGACTCTCCATTTTTCCTCGATTTCTTTCTTTCTTTCTTTCTTTCTTTCTGTCTGTCTTTAATGACACACGCACATACACACACAGACACACACCTCCTCAAGTATGCACGCACACATACGCGGGGAAAACACTCGTGCAGGCACATACGCACTGAGTACTCATATAGTTTACTAGTCTAACCTGTAAATCTGGTCACAATGTAAACTCATCAACTTAGTGTTTGCATTGTGTGATCAATTACATCACAGGTTATTGCCGAGCTGCTATCGGAAGGTCCAGCTGTTCAAGGCGCCTTTTTCGACGACTTCGACGGCGAGGGCTGTCTCGGTGCACTGAATGCAACCATGCCCTCTCACTACACAACGCCTACTTTGGTTAGTATGTATCGCAGTCGCTTGCAACTCTTTCGTGAGGTGGCGTCCATGATGAACAACGCAGGAATGCTACCTGTTTTTGGCATGTCGACGCTCTTTAACGTTACAAACAACGGCTGCCTTCTTCCTGAGCAAGATGTCCTCAGTGCCTTGGACGGTGTTGGGTTCATGCGAGAAGCGATTTTCTCTCACGCAGCACAGCGTTCGCCGAAGCTCTGTGCTCAGTTCATCCTCAACACTCTCGAAGAGGCCGCTCTGCAAATCCCCACCCTCTTCTGGGCGCCTGTAGAAGCGAACGGCTCTCTTTCGCAGATCGCAATTCCAACCTTCCTCATCACGCGCACTACCTATAGCTACTTCGGAGCGAGCAGCGGATGGACGGACAAAGATTTCCAATGGCACGGCGAGTACGACCAGCGTTACGGCGCGCCTATGGATTTTGCTCAGGTGTTGGACGGCGGGATGTACTTTCGGCGGCAGTACAGCCACTGCACCGTTGAGGTGGACTGCCGTAACTTGAGCGGGAAAGTAAACTTTCATTGTAAACCGGACTGCTCCCGCGGGTCTGATCAGAACAGAAATGCGGATGAAGAGAAAGCAAAAGCCGAGCCTGTCGGGTCTTTTGCGCACGCTTCAGAAAGAAATGCATTTCCGCGAGAACAATGGCGGAACGGTGACAGGCTAAGAAAAGTTATAAGAGAGTCTTAGAGCTACAGAATGTTCTTATGTATACCGTAATTTATCGTTTACTTTCGTTTCTTGTATGCGAAACCCATGCAATGTCTACGCGTGTCGCTCAAAACTGTACTGCGGCATGCATTAAGGGATACCATGCAGTGGTGGGAGTATTAGCTGTAATGTGGATCGACTTCGTTTTCGAACCAGATTGATGTCTGGTATCCATACTAGCCAAGTTCGCGCTAAAACTAATAGCCCTCCGACGCCAGTATTAAGCTGACGAATGGCTGCATTTTGAGGAACTAATGAGCCTGAGAACAAGAGAACAAGCATTTCACAAACTGAGCGGGCGACCTGAAACGACTCCACCGGATTCGTTAAATTCACAAATTGCTTCTCATTCGAACGTCCAAAGTTAATGCGAATCCAAATACTAGTATGCATAGAGTTCATACCATATTGCCATAGCAAAGCTGCCAGGGCCTGACCGCGCCCATGCGATCATGGCATCATGCGCCCCTTGCTTGTCGCTAGCACGGCCAAATGCGCGCGATTACATAACTGTAGAGTCAGAGTAGACTACTGTAGATCAACAAATTTTCGGAAGCATCCAATTTTCGGAAATTTCAGAGAGGCAATTTTTTTGAAATTAAACACTTTCTGGAGATTTTTGCTGCCCATTGTCTTCAACAGCGATTAATATTCGGAACTTCGAACTCGCTCTACAGAGTACGATCGTTAGAACGGCAGTGAGAAGCGGTTTCTATACAAAGCACTCGCACATATCGCCAGCGGCGACGAGTCGACGACAGTGACGATGTTACCAGTAGTTCCGAAAATTAATGGTGAGTATCAAGACACCCTGACGTTCATTTCTGAAAATTTATCGCTTCTAAAATGGAAACTAGCCGGTTCCGAAAATTTGTTGATCTACAGTACGTAACGGCCCAGGCTTACTCTCATGGAGTCCTGGGGTCGATAGGCCTTTGTTGCCGCGTCCCTTCCTGCCCTAAAAGACAATAACGCAAGCGCTGTGCACTTTATCTATGACGTTTCTTCCTCTTTTCTAATTCCGTTCTGTTTGTTTCGGAATTCGCACCACCCTGATTGAGTGTCAAAGGTCATAACTGAGAGATAAACCCCCCAGGTGTGCTAACAGAGCAGAATATAATATCAGTAAAAATGATCAACTATCTCCAGCTTTGTGTTTTTAACAGGACGTTTCGACCTGACCTTCGCAGGCCTTCTTCAGCTTATCACATGCTGCTAGCTCTTACGAAGACTTTAGTACAGAACGCTAATGTTTGTTGGCGTTAAGACTAAGGCGAAAAAATTACTAACGTCTCTCAAATTATATGGTGACAAAAATTGTGGTCTAGGTGTCGGGTAGTATTAAAGATAGCCGCTTCACTTATTCACTAATTCTACCCAGAGTTTGCTAAGTATGAGTCCGCAGTCTTGATTCATCGTCTTTTGTTTCCCAAGCTTGTTGATGGTCGACGGTGGCTTCCTTCACTTTTCACCTGATGGTGTGCTGTTCCTTGCTAACTACGCGTGGTTCCCAGTGCATCTCATAACCTGTGCTGTGGACGTAATTGGTCTAAAGATTTGAGGTGGATACAGATTCGGTAAAATCAGGATTCGTTTCAGCCCTACTTTGAGCCGCAATGAGATCCCACTCTGACTTAAAACGGAGCCAACTTCCTTGCGGTGGAAGGAATGCGTTCAGATACGTGGCTAAGAACTAGCCCAAGCGGTGCAGCGCGTGAACTAGGTAAGGTAAGCGCCCATCTGCTAGCTTATACAAAGTTCATTTAACAGTTACGTGTTGCTCAAGTTCTTTCTGAAAGTCGTTGTCTTCCTTCAGTACACGCAGAGAACACGATTCTGATAACCAGTCAGACAAGCTCTAACTAGTACGGCTCTTTCGCATATTTTGGGCATCCAGACGGACCAGACCTGTAAGCATCAGCCCTGAGTGAACGACGACAGGGCGAAAACGTTAGCGAAATGATCGGTGGTGCAAAGTGCCAGTCGTGCAAAGGGTTTATTGTGCCAATGACAGTAGCGCGAAAGATATGAACAAAATATCTGCAACTATGGGGTGAGTGGGTTTTGGGCGAATACCTTTTATTACTACAACAGGGCGAGCTTTGATATTTTCCTTTGTACCCCCACAACCGCTTTTTAGAAAACCTTTAGTGCAACTACCCTCTGTGCCGGAAGTTGGTGGACACGCTCAACGATTGAAGAGTTTAAGAACTTGAAATAGAACAGCAGGCAGTCCGTACGAGTGAGAGCAAGGCAAGAGGCCCAGTGCGGATATATGAACAGGTGAAGACATCCCCGAGGACGTAGTGTCGCACTTTTGAAGAGAGGCCTGCTCTTCAGGTCCTTCGAATGATTGCACTGAGTCGGCAGTTTCAGCAAACCTGACTTATATGCACAACTGGTGAACATCAAACACCCGGTTATCATGCTACGTTTGTGATTGTCTATGCCACAAGTGCGGAGCCTTGGGTTTTCTTGTGCCAGTCGTTTGTGCAAGTGTGTGTAGTGTAGCTCTCCTTTCACATCTACTGTGCATCTCTGGGGCTACTTTTTTGGCTTAATGTCTTTGGAAATGCTGAAACTCAATCAGCTGCAAGATTCTACGTTTTGCCATGATTATGGTGCTTCCAAAATTGCTTAGTAGTAGCTCACCAGCAAGGAATCTAGTAATCAGTGGCCTTCTCAGGAAGTACCGACGTTTTTTCAGTGGGCTTCCGGGCGCCATGGGGGTTGTGGCGTGAAGCAACAATAGCTACAGGACATTAACGTGTATTGGAACTTGATGTTGCGTTTCAAGGCCGTTCTTGGCTTGCAAGTCATTAGTGGGCATATGCTGACCTCGATCGATCTAAAAAATGCCAGGTGCCGTTTTCAATCTGTTGGTGAGAATGCTGAAAAAATGTAATACTATAAAGAGATCGAGCAAAATGCTATTTCCTCAAAAATAATACGGACATTTTTTTATGCCAAACTGAGAGAAATCTTTATCTCACAAACGACATCAACCTGGTGCATAAACGTTGACTCCCAAGTTCGCACCAAAGTTGTTCGGTGCCATTTTCGAGATTAATAAAAGTTAATGTCCTTTGCACAAAAGGTATTGCCTCATAGTCTCAGATATTTTATAGCTGTGTCTTTCGTCCTACTATCATGCGCATGCGCATGCACAATAAGTCTTGTCGCACCACAAGTCACTGACCGGTACTTCCCACTATTGTACATTGCCTTGTCGCCGTTCACACTATTGTCCGTTCGCTCACTAGGCGCACGCCGCCAAATCTTGGTAGTGACTTGTAACAGATTCCAACTGAGTAATAAGGAGTGCGCATGCGCAACTACTGTGCGATGCTGCCTTGAACTTTTTCTTCTCCGGAGTGTGGACGTTAAGATGTCAGCAATCCTAGAGCTGCAGTCACATCTGGATCCATACAACTGACAGTTATGCTCTCACGGGCGGTATTATAAAATATTCTTATTCTGGAGCCTACGGCATGCATGGACGTACTTGCAGAAGTGGTACCCAGTTAACGTTATGTTTACATCGTAGCAGTGACGTACTGAGAGCAACACAGGACAATGACCTTACCCAGAATCAAGGGTGTAGAAAGGTACGCCGCTGCCAGACTGTCACCCATCCCTTTAGAGTGAGGAAGTTAGAAAGCCGCATCTTCCTGAGAGGAAGAGTCGATTGGAAAACAGGCGCTTGTTGACTTATTCTGTAACCGTTGCACATCTTGGAGGAAAATAGTCTGCACGCTTTCATTCAGTGGTGGGTACGGATTTTTGCGGATCGCCGGACGTCAATGCTCCGTAGTGCAACATATTGGGCAGCTTAGATCCAGACTTCCACGTTTTCATATTGCCCCCGCCCCCTCAACACCAGCAATACCGCAAATGAACCAACGTTTCGTTTTAATGGGAGTTTTCTATACTTGTAGTGAATGTTCAAACAGAAAAAAAATTATAGCCGCGCAAGGCCAGCGCCGCGGCGCGGTTTCGCGCCTTCCACTTTCAAAATCCCGCCACATATATTAGCAGTAGCTTCCGCACTCCAGACAGCAATTGTTCTGTGCAATGGCAGAAGAAGGCTATCGTGGTGTTTCAGGAGGCTTGTTGACGACTGCTGCCGATTTACAGCTGAAAAAAGGAGATCCGACAGAAGGAGACGTTTGCTGTGCTTTTGACAGTGTTTTGAGAATGGCTTGCGGACACTCGTGTTGTTTTTCCGTCGGTTTGAGGTGCGCGACGATGGTGTAGTTGTTTACAGGGGAACAAACCTCTTTGTACCTCCAAGCGACAGATGGGGAACGATAGTTTTGGAAGTACACGGGTCTGCGCATTTGTCTTGCCGCCGAACATGGGAAGAGGTAAATTGGATTTCTGGGGCAATGAAATTGCTGTAAAATTTTGTTTTGATTTGCGAAACCTGAGACAGAAAAATCACTCCTGTTTCATCGAAGCTTCGTAGCGTACACAAGTACAATGAGGAAACTGGGGATAACTGAAGATGCCGTAGCGAGAATTATTCGTGTAGGTTTTTTTTTTCTGTTAGCTTAAACGTTAACCAGGGTGACAGTGATAAACCGACGAACGGGCCTTTTGCAGCTCTTGTGCTGAATTTTTCGTTTTGCTGCTTCTCTACGATGATTGTCACAAGTTGTGGGCGAAATGCGTGTTGCTGTCTCTGACACTTTCTTTTCGGTAAGGCACACACACACACATACAGAGCTAATTCTTTCTTTAAAGCAATAGTATTAGTTCCCTCTTCGTTTTGTTCTTTGTGTGTGTGTGCGCCTGCGTGCGTGCTGTGCACGCGCATAAAAACAAAAATCAGTTATTACTGACACAGCTCTGAACTCGCTCCGGCAGAAAGTTCTTTTTTTGCAAATAAAATGCATGAGTCATGTACCGCTGAAAGTGCGTGGTGATATAGTATGATCGCATTCCATACGGCGCTTCTTTCCACCCCGGAATCCCGGTTCATTAACGGTTTCCTTTAGTGTATATGGAAAGCCTCTCTGATCTTCCGTTCTATTCTTCCTTGGGCACGATCGATTGCCTTAAAGCTGCTCCAGTTCACTTCGTGTTGGAGAGCATGGTTGTAGACTTGCTCTGCCACGGCGGACTTGTCACACTGTCCCTGGCAGATGGCACCACGATACTCTTTTTCTCGGACGCTCATTGCGCTCCGCGTTTCCCTGACATACTCGCTGTTGCATGTCTCGCACTTGACGGAGTACACAACGTTCGTAGTTGCGCCTTGCGGAAGAGGATCCTTCGCTTGGTACAAACTCCTGGGCGTTTCGAGTATGTAAAAGGTGCATCGCACTCCAGCCGATCGCGTGATCCTTCTGAATTCCTGGCTGAGACCCTCGATGAAGTGAATCCGGGCAGTTGGCATTTTGGTGTTCTGTTCCACCGTTTATATAAAGTTTTAGCTCTGTGTTGTGCATTGACTCTCTTACTCTGCGCTCTGCTCGGCTTTCAAACCACACAACCCGCACGCACTTTCCTGACACATGCATTTCACACTTTCCTTAGGAGGCATCTATCCCCTCACGCACTTTCAGCGGTACATGACTCACGCATATCACACCTTCTTTAGAATATGCAATGGTTCCAACAACTACAAATATATATACATGGTTTTCTGTACTCCGCAATTGAAGAAGGCAGAGACAAGTCTGCTGAAACGTCTTGTATACTATCGTCTTGTGACTGGTGAGCTGGAATCTTTTCAATGTTAGGCAGCATATTTTGGTGCCAGTTTCGTAGGCTAATGGTAAGCACTGCTGTTAGTAACTTTGTGATGCAGGACGAGGGTGGCCATGCATTCACATTCAACCCACAAAAGTACCCTTGCAGTGATTTCCCCACAGGCATTCCTGACTGCAAGCCCTTAATGTAGCTACTGTAAAATCCACACCATTAAATTCAAGTACAGATTGATGGAACTGATTCCAAGCCATAAACTTTTCTTTTTTTCTTAACAAAGTAAGGAATGTATAACACAACTTTATAGCTTCAGTAAATGAAAATTATAGTGTGAGACATCAAGGCTTTCGAAAAATATATATAACTACAAAAAGAACTGCTCATTTGTTGGACAGATGGGATGTACTAATATTCTTTGTCCCCTCCAATGATGTCATCAGTCAGCTTAAATGGTCTGAAGGCGTGTCCTTCGCATATTATAATTGTTTGTGTTCAGCACATCGCTCTCCTCACTGTCTGAAGAACACAACCACAAGCTGCCAGCTGCCAAAACCATCTTTCAGACCTTCCATTGTTGACAGGGAGTTTTAGTAGTTGGCATAAACATACATAGAGAAACGGTGGCTGGTGAAAATAAAGGAAGACACAGAAATGAAGTGGGTTACGAAGAGGGCCAACGGTTGAAAAATAGTTTAATAGGTGTAAAACTGATGAAGGGTCATTGAAGGCTTTGTCACCCAATAGGGAGGTGCCACAGTGAATGATGTTGGTGGTAACCACGGCTTTATTAGCTTCCACAAGGTCAATTTACTTATCTTACCGCCTCATACAGATTGTCACTCCCTGGCAACACATATTGCTGTCCCTCTAGCACAGAGCAATACACAATGTTAGCTTCTTCTCGAACTTGCTTCACTGGAGTACTAGTAACTCCACTGAAACCATTTGTAAAGTCAGCATTCTCAGCTTTACATGGTAAAGAGGATTGGTCATTCTTTGGAAGTTTTTGTCCAAGGGCATTTAGAACCTCGTCTAGATATTCTCTTAGCTTATTTCGTTGAGCAGTGTTTTGGTTTGCCTCCGTGGTATTGTTTTGGACAGCACGGAGATCTTCTGTCACCCTCAAGGGCCAAGTAGGCTTAGTGACCCTTTGTTTCACATCAGGTGATCCGTCACAAGCATTGTAAATGATGCCCGTGTTCTCTGATGCCGACTCCACAGCATCGTTGCTCTTCTTGGAAACAGAGTTTGCGTATTTCTCTCCAATGTCTTGCGGAAGGGAGTGAACTTCGTGGTTGAGTGTTTCTCGTTTGGCAGCCTTGCCGTCAGTCCTTCCATAGACACTGTAGGTATGCTCACTTGTCGAAGACTTGCCATCTTTGATTTTCGCCCTGAAGGGGCAACTAAGCTTAACAACCCCTTGTTTCACATCAGATGATCCGTCACAAGCATTTTTCTCATAAATGACGTATGTGTTCTCTGATGTCCACTCCTCAGCACCGTTGCTCTTTATAGAAGCAGAGTTTGCACATTTCTTTCCAACGTTTTGCGGAAGGGAGTGAACTTCGTGGGTGAGTGTTCCTCGTTTGGCAGCGGGTATTGCGTTGCCATCAGTCCTTCCATAGACACTGTAGGTATGCTCCCTTGTTGAAGACTTGTTGTCTTTGGTCTTATGATAAAAAGAGTACACGCATGCCATCCAACGCTTTGTGCACTCTATTAGGGTATATGTATTTTCTTTTACCTTTTCTACTGGAGCAACGTCCAGGCCTTTCTCGTTGGTATTTTCTGGGACAGAGTACAGGCCTACCTTTCTACTCCTTTCATAAATTCTGGAAGGACTTGCTGTATCATATAAGGTGTAGTCGTCACTGTATGTCAGAGTCTCACTTAATATGCTGTCACCGTCACTGCAGAGAAAACTGGTCACTGTTTCTTCCTTTGTAAAAATTTTTGTGGTGGAGCCCACACGCAACACTCGACCAGCAACCTTTAGTGGAACACTGTACGGGGCTTCATCTAAGCTGTATGTTGGGGAATAGGTAAGGTCTCCATTTACATGTTGTGCATGAGGATATATGTTCGCCAGAGATGTATTTCCTTCCCAAGCAAAACCCACTCTCTTCTGTCTGTTGGACTGCCATCTAGTGATGTTTCTTGACCTCCTCTTCTTCTTTCTGTACGTGTAAAGGATGTACAGCATTTCTCCAATTATCAGCACCAGAATTGCAATAGAACCACCAATTATAAACGAAGTATCTGAAACACTAGCTGCAGAGAAAAGAAACCACAAAGAGCGATTGAGAATGCTAAGCTAACAGCCACTTACACAGGAATTTTCCGCATTATACCAATGTATTGCATTGTCGAATGCGTTTCAACAATATTCTATAGACGCAAGCCCTTCTTTTGAAAATCTTTCTCACCAGGAAAGTGCGGAGGCATGTCCAAACGCTATTTTAGAGTATGAAATGCACAGATGATGAATAATTGTTCCACAGGGCGGACTAAAAACTGACTAGCGCTTTTGACAAACAGTGTGATCAGTGCGACTTGAGAGTTCTTGGAAGATCAACATGTGGTGCTCTGAAAAGCTTAGTAACGAAAAGTATCCGAAGTTTCGCCGGGGTTTGTTGAGTACGTATTGGAAAAAGCACGCTACAACTTCTTCAAAGAGGCCATCGTTTCCTACTCATTGTGTGCTGACTGAAGATTAGGATAGAAAATTAATGAACTCCTTGACTAAAGAGGTTCCACGTAAAATTTCAAGGACCTGTAGTACCATTTTCGAGATCAGTATAAAATAGCTATAGTTCTCTGCCGACCTCCTTAGGCCAACTGGTACGGAGTCTCTGGCCGAAGTTTCTATCCGGATATACTATACTCGACCCCCTTAACATTCTTCTTTCCCTGGCGTTCGTATCGATCTCCGCGACTGATCGCTGTGTACAGCTAGCTAATTGCTGAATCTACCATGAGCGCTGCCACGCGCCCGATGGTGTCGTGTCGCAGCTAGCTAGCTCTACAGCTGCTCTGCAACTAGCCCAGGTGTCTGTGGATACGATGGGACCAATCAGCGCCAAGGAATAAAATCGCAGATAAAATTCAGGAAACGGCCAGAAACTCCGTACCAGTTGGCCTAAGGTTCAGCTTCATGGAGTAATCTGGTGAACTACTACAGTCTAACACTAGCAACACAACCTTCATCTTTTCTAGTTTCACAAAGAGTTTTTCGATGATTTTTTGCAAATAAGGTGGCTTTTTCTTAGGCTATGCAGTAGGCTTTCCAATGATGTGATGTGAAGTTGGATATTTAATGTCATTTCAAATTTCTTGAGGGATTTCACTATCTATTTTATTGACCACAATCAATTTGGATGCGCAGTATGCGTACCTTTCCTTTTCTCGTTGCTGCAATCTCCTGTCTCGTTATGACAACTCTGGCCGTCGCCACAGCTGCATTTTCTTCTGCAGAGTTTACCAAAATAGCCACTCTTGCATGGCTCAGAGCAACGCTTCCCAGTATAGCCCAATATAGTAGAGCAGTCGCATTCTCCACTGACTGGATTACAAGAAGATCCGTGCTGACAAGCACAATCATTAGCACAGTCTCGACCCCATGTATTTTCCGTACAAGCTAAGAAACAGGACGGCATAAAAGCGATAAGATTACACAGAGCAACGACATCAGTAGCACAACTAGTACTAGATAAAGACAGAAGTTTGTTTTGGTTTAGGCAGTTCAACAAGAAAATGTTTAACTTCCTGTGGGTTCGTAACACAAGTAATATCCAAACAACTAGTGAAGCCACTAAATGAGCAATCAAATGCTGATTTTGTATGATCTCAAAGTTTCAAGCTTGCTCTGCCCTTCTTCAGGACATTGCAGATAGTCACCACGGAAGCGTGGTTATAAAGCAGAGCATGGGATTAGAGGTGACAATAATAACTCCAGAAGGTGATAAAGACGGTCAAGCAGTAAGAGGATGGAAAGAGGGTGCGGAGATAACCGTAAAAGGTGACAATAGGTGAAGACGGTTATATGACTGAAAGTAATGCAGCAGATGTGAGAGAGGAAGTGCACGATTGGCGTTATATGTGTGTTTTATGCGTGTTCAAGTGAGGATATGTCGCGGTTAGTCTCTAAAGGCGATATGTGCAGAGGTTCAGTCTGCGTGGTGATTCTGTCTGTAGTAGTCAGTAGTATAGGAAAGGGCGCTTCTGGCGCAGTCCGTGGTTTCCTGTATCGAGCCACCTTAATTTTAAACTGTCTTAGTAACTATGGTGATGTTTCCAACAGTGCGTGGTTTTCCCCGTCAGATCTGCCGGTTGTGGCGCAGTCCTTGGTTTTCCCGTCAGACCTGCTGGTTCTGGCCCAATCCCTGGTTTTCCCGTCAAATCTGCCGTTCCTGGCGCAGTCCATGGTTTTCTCGTCAAATCTGCCGGTCCGGGCGCAGTCCATGGTTTTCCGTCCAAGGAGTCCCTTTGAACGACCGCAGAGGCGACAATCGCATCGCTACACAAGCCTTTTGTTTCTTAACCGGTCACGACCGTCGTTGAATGACCCCCGCCCAACGACCGTGAAAGTGACAACCGCAGGCCTATTGTTTCGTAAACCGGTCACAACCGTCGTTAAACGACTCCCATCCAACGGTTTACCGTCGAAGTGGACGACTCTACTGATTTTCGTCGAATTGGATGACTTTACATCGAGTTTGGCGGCACAATGGTTTCCCATCGAATTTGACGACTCCCGTTGCAGAGCTTCTCGTCTTGACGATCCCCGTCTCGGAGCTTCCCGTTGTGGAGCTTACCTTTTCATTGATTCTCGGCAGCTCCGGATTAATGAAAAGCGGTTTAAAGAAAAAAAAATTGCTATAAATAAAATGAGCTCGCTGATGCAGTTTGTTCTCGAGAACGCAATCGGAGTTCTCGGGATCAGAGGAGTCACAGCCGTTGACGTTTCGGGTCTGTTCTTCCTCATCGCAAACATAATAGACATTCTCGTCCTAGGCTATCCCCTCAATCGAGCCGATATCGAAGTTGATGTCCTCGATGATGTCTTACGAAGTCGCTCGATAAGATTCCAACCTTCGCGATAAGTCTCGAGATCCGACCGACTCGAAACCTAAGGGTGTCTGTGAAGGCGCTGTCAAAACATTCAGTTTCAACTCGTCTCGACGATTCCCGTCTCAACGATCCCCGTCTCGGAGCTTCCCGTCTCGACGAATCAACCGTCGACTCCCGTCTCATCGAATCAACAGTCGACTCCCGTCTCGTCGAATCTACCGCCAAGGCTGAGCTCCGTCACTCGAGAACGCTGTCGAGAGTCTGTTGCTGATACCGTCACGGAGGACGTCCCAGATGACTTCCCCTTAAGGAGAGGAAAGGAAAGGAGTTTAAAGAAAAAATTGCCATAAATAAAATGATCTCGTCAACGCAAACTTCTATCAATGGTGGTGTCATTTGATATCACGAATCGAAGTGATTGGTATCGTTGAACTCATCGTCTCCATCTCGTGCTGTCAAGTCATTGACTCCATTTCATTCCGTCGATTTGTGCGACGATCGTCGAACCGGCGAAAGTCGCCCGTTTGATCGAGGAAATCGTTCCGTCGACACGGGGATCGTTGAGTCTACCGTTGAGTCATCGAAAGTTGTCGAGCCGTCGATATTGCCGAGTCGTCTAGCCATCAGTAAGAGGAGAGGAAAGGGGTTTAAAGAAAAAGGTTTTATAAATAAAATGATCTCGTCAACACAAACTTCTATCGATGGTGCTGTCGCTCGATGTCACGAATCGAAGCGATCGGCATCGTCGAACTCATCGACATGAGCCGCTTCATCGAACTCATCGAAGCGATCAGCAAAACGCCGATCGTCAAAGACGTTCGATACAACTGAAAGAAAGAGGTTTAAAGACAAAGTTTTTATAAAGTAAGAAAAAATGATCTCGTCAATGCAAACTTCTATTGATGGTGGTGTCGCTCGATGTTACGAATCGAAGCGATCAGCATCGTTGAACTCATCGAAACGATTGGCAAAACGCCGATTGTCAAAGACGTCCGATACAACTGAAAGAAAGAGGTTTAAAGACGAAGTTTTTATAAAGAAAGAAAAAATGATCTCGTCAACGCAAACTTCTATCGATGGTGGTGTCGCTTGATGCCATGAATTGAAGCGATCGGCACCGTCAAACTCATCGACACGAGCCGCATTGTTGAACTCATTGACACAAGCCGCATCGTCGAACTCATGGAAGTGATCGGCAAAACGCTAATCATCAAAGACGTCCGATACGGAACGATCGGAAAAACTTCAGCCTGTACGTTGCTCCGCTCTTACTAAGAAGAGTTCAAGGTGTAAATCCAGAGCTGTATGGGACAGTCGTTGCAAGCAGCGTGAACTTCCAATTCCGCGAGCAGTTCTGTTGGAATACGACTCGGATTATGATGATGAAGCAGAGTCAAAGCATCAAGTTGGTGAGCGGGTAAAGCAGAAGCCGATCCCCAAACCGAGAGGCTTACCGCTGCAGAAGCCGATCCCCAAACCGCTCAAGCAGCATCATAAAAAAGTGGGTTACATTCCACTTCTCAACCCATTAGATATCACACCAATGAGCTGCAGCAGCCGATCGTTCCAGACTGGCTATTTACCAGCAAATGTCGGTGCTCTGCGATCACCAAGAAAGGGTCAAGGTGTAAGTTCAGAGCAGTGAGTGCCGATGGCTTGTGTCGGAGTCAACAGCCGAAGCCTCTGGCAACAGAAGATTACTTCGATGGCTTCCCAAGGCTGTTTAGAACAAAGACTCGGAGAAAACTGCAACCGGCTTACTCTCAGGCTGCAAGAGCATTCAAGGGCTTTGATGAAGCGTTTAAAATCCCCATTCCGAAGCGTGTTAACGATCCGGATGCGTACCTAGCAGCGAAGAAGAAGGTGGTTGCAAAGCTGCTGCGCATCAAACTATCAGAACTGAAAAACATCAAGGTAATCGCGACAGCTCAGATCGAGTTTATCAAACTGGTAAGCGAGGAACTTAGGACGGCTCAGCCTCACCTGACTTCTCAGCCTTATACAATCATGAACGAATCGGAGATAAATGACACCATCGACAAAGTCGTTGTCGATCTAACTCAAAGGATCACGAACTATCAACGGGAAGGCTCGGGTTGGGCATTCAACAAGGTGCTGCTCTTCCAAATCAGCGTGCACAATCACAAACCTCTGAAGGGATCCTCCTATATGGGGATCCCTGTGAAAGTGCGAAACACCAAGGCTGGGATTAATATCAAGAATGGCGATAAAAAGTGCTTCATGTGGAGCGTTCTAGCCGCCTTGCATCCGCAGGACAAAGATCCTCGGTGCGTCTCCAAGTATAAGCCGTTCGAAAACAAACTCAAGTTTGACGGGATCGATTTCTCGGTCACCCTCAAAGACGTTTCCAAGTTTGAGGAACAGAACGAAATCTCCGTCAACGTGTGTGGCTATGAAAAGGGGGTTTACTCTCTTCGCATGACTACAGCCACTTTCGACAGACACGTCGATCTTCTCTACATCGCCGATGAAGAAAACAGCCATCACTGCTGGATCAAGAACTTCAACAGCTTGATGTTTCAGTAGAGCAAGCATCAACACAGGAAGTACTTCTGTAAACACTGTCTACATGCATTCAGTCATGAGGAGCTGCTTCTCGAGCATCAGCCAGAGTACTTGGCTATCAACGGAACGCAAAAAACAAAACTGCCTGAAGAAGGTAACAACCGCTTGAGGTTCGACAATCATCACGAGGGTTTGAAGGCTCCCTTCGTCATTTACGCCGATTTCGAGTCCATCACTCAGCCGATCGAGCAGGCTGAGCAGATCCCAACAAAGTCATTCACTGACGGTTATCAAAGGCACGTCCCGTGCGGATTCGCCTACAAAGTCGTGTCTATAGATGACAAGTTCACAAAAGAGACCGTGATTTATCGCAGAAAGGATTGTGTTGTAAAGTTCCTCAACGCGTCGAAAGGAGAGTCAAAGCGGATCGTTGACATCATCAGGAACGTCGAGCCTCTGCGTATGACCGCAGAAGACAGAAGAAGATTTAAAGCTGCAACTCAGTGCCATATTTGCGAGGAGGAGTTAGGGGATGATCAAGTTCGTGATCATTGCCACATCACCGGCAAATTCAGAGGAGCCGCTTAAAACAAATGCAATCGAAGTTATCGCTTCCCTAGGGCGATTCTGGTCGTCTTTCACAACTTGAAAGGCTATAATTCCCATCTCATTATGCAACACCTCAGCGAATTCGATGATGAAATCACTCGCATTCCCTACAACATGGAGAAATACGTCAGTTTCATCATAGCCGAAAGGTGCAGGGATGAGGAACCTGAGCAGAGGGAGGAAGACGAGGAACATGAGAAGAAGGGAAAGAAAGCTTGGAAGAAAGTTTGAAGTGAGCAGAGTTTGCAACTTGAGATTTATCGACAGCCTACAGTTCATGAACTCATTGCTTGAAAACCTGGTGAAGAACCTGAAATCATCAGGGATGGACCAATTCAGGCACCTTAGTTCCGAGTTCCAAAGCCGAGACCGGCAACCGGAGACCGCTGAACTACTCACTCAAAAAGGAGTCTATCCGCACGACTACATGAACGACTTCGGGAGATTAGATGAGACAAGTCTCCCACCTGAGGCCGCTTTCTACAGCCTTCTCAATGACGAGCATATCGGCGATGAAGATTACGAGCACGCTAGGGAGGTTTGGGAAAAGCTTGATATCCGAAACATGGGTGAGTATCACAATCTCTACCTGAAGATGGATGTGCTTCTGCTGGCTGGCATCTTTGAAGACTTCCGAGAGACTCGCTTGACCTATTACGAACTTTACCCAGCTTATTACTTCACAGCTCCCAGACTGAGTTGGGATGCGTGTTTGAGAAAAAGAGGCATGACTCTTGAGTTGTTGACCGATGTTGACATGCATCTGATGATCGAGAAAGGAATCCGCGGCGACATCTCAACGATCACGCATCAGTACAGTCTGGCCAACAACAAGCACCTGAAAGACTTCGGTCCGTCCAAGGAGAGCAGCTACATTGTCTACTTGGACGCGAGCAACCTCTATGGATGAGCAATGAGTCAATACCTCCCGATTGATGACTTCAGGTGGCTGATCGATAACGAGTGCACCAAGTTCCAGGTTCAAAGCATTCCCAATGAATCATCCAAAGGCTACATTCTGGAAGTCAATCTCAAGTACTCGCCAGAGCTTCACAATCTCCATAATGATTACCCTTTCGCTCCTGAAAATGTCCTCATCGAAGATAACTTGCTTTTGAAGTACTCGAGGCATCTGAAGAAGAAGTTTGACATGGGCAACTTGAGGGTTCCAAAGCTGATCCTGAACCCACAACAAGTCAAAGTATGTCATCCATTATTGGCACCTGAAACTGTACTTTTCCCTTGGCGTGAAGCTTGGGAAGATCCACAGAATCATCAAGTTCAATCGAGAGTTGTGGATGAAGAGCTACATCGACTTCAACACCAACCGACGTAAAGAAGCAAAGAACACCTCCGAGAAGGACTTCTTCAAACTGATAAACAACAGTGTCTTTGGCAAAACGATGGAAAACTTACGGAAGTGTGTCAATGTCAAACTTTGCAATGATATCGATAAGAGGACAAAGTTAGTCTCCCAACCGCAATTCAAGGCCATGAAAATCTTCATGGAGGACTTTGCAGCGATTGAAATGGAAAAAAAGCATCTCTGAAATTGAACAAGCCAATCTAATGTGGATTCATCATTCTTGGCAACAGCAAGACTCTGATGTACGACTTCCACTGCAACTACATCAAGCAGTGGCACGGCCCCAATGCCAAGCTCCTCTTCACCGACACCGACAGTCTCTGCTACGAGATCAAAACGGAAGACATCTACCAGGACATCTACAAAGACAAACAACTGTTTGACTTCTTGGACTACCCAATGGACTGCCCCTTCCATGATGCGACCAACAAGAAAGTCGTTGGCAAGTTCAAGGATGAGACGACCTTCAAGCCTATCACCCAACTCATGGGTCTGTGCTCAAAGATGTATTCATTCAAGACAGAGAGCTACAAGAGCAAGAGTGCTAAGGGAATCAAGAAAGGTGTCATGAAAAAGAACATCCCTCACAGGAACTATGTGAAAACACTCCCCGATCAGATGCAATCACTGATGCAAATGAAAGCTATTCAATCCGACTGCCACAAACTCAAATTGTATGAACTCAACAAAGTCAGCTTGAGCTGCTACAATGACAAGCGACACATTGTTGCGGACAGACAGACAACACTAGCATATGGTCACACAGACATTCCCCAGCCCTCTTAAAACGCTCTTCGAATAAATGGGACACCACCACACAGTAATTCAAGACAAATGATTTTTCTTAAAGAAAAAGTGGAATATATTCCACTTTTCACTAATGGCATAACAACGCGGGCATATCGTCACACGAACATATCCCAGCCTTCTTAAAGAAAAAAACGTGGAATATATTCTACTTTTCACTGACAGCATAACAACGCAGGTGTATGGGCACGTGGACATATCCCAGCCCTCCACTCTTCAAATAGATGAAGCACCACCACCCAGTAATTCAAGACAACCAATCTTTCTTTAAAAGAAAAAAAAGTTGAATTTATTCCACTTTCACTGATGGGATAAGAATGTAAAAGAAAAAAAAGGGGAATATATCTATTCCACTCTTCTCTGACGGACAGACAGCGCTAGCATATAGTCACACATACCTCAGCCCTCTTAAACAGCTCTTCGAATAAATGAAGCACCACCACACAGTGATTCAAGTCAAATGATCTTTCTTTAAAAAGTGGAATGTATTCCACTTTTCACTGACAGCATATCAATGCTAGCATATGGGCACACAGACATTCTCCAGCCCTCCTTGTAAGTGGGAAGCAAGGAAAGCCAAAAAAACCCTATCATATACTAAAGGATGCTGATTAGCAAATTCGGAACTAGACAAGAGGGATTTGGGAGCGTGGATTTGACTGCCTTCACTCAACGGGCAGACGTGAACGCTTTGATTCGCGTTGATGAGCAGTCAACTTTGAAGGGTGGTGAGATTGAAAAGAAACTCCAAGTTCTTGAGCGTAGAGTGGAGACCGTTAGCAAGATGAAAGGCCCACAAGGAGAACAAGGACCTCAAGGTCCCGCTGGTCCTCAAGGATCAATGTGGTATATGGGAACGAGAGGCCCGGAACTGCACCTCGGAGTGGTAAATGATTACTATCTTAACTACATCACTGGCAATGTTTTCAGGAAAAACGAACACCCTGTAGCTTCGTATCCATTTGCTAACATTAGAGGTTCACGAGGAGAATAAGGACCTCAAGGCCCTGCTGGCCTGATGAATGTTCCTGTATGTAGACTCTTGTACAAGAACCTAGCTGATATCCTCAAGAAGACCACTAATTACACCTTAGCAACGCTGGATACTCACTACATGAACATCAACTACACCCCTTCCAAGACTACTTGTCAGGCTGACGGTAACTAAGCGTCCGAGATGAACTCAAGTAATCCCTACGGCGATCTGACATTGCCAGGAAATGTAACCTCACGGAACTTTTATTCTGCATGCAAACTTGATCGCATATCAGGTTGAGAGACAAATATTGGCAACCTGTTCAGACTAACCTCTGCCTGGCAGACCTTTATCTTTTCAAATAGGAAGACAAACAAACAGAGCATAGATGCAAGTGAATTTCAAGTTTCTTGTTGCTGCTGGGGTGTTTCACAAACAGTCTAGATTGCCGACTGATGCTTTCATCAAATTACAATTGTTAAAGGACCCTCGTTTTGCGAATCAGTTGAAGTTTGCAGGGTGGTTTACTTACCTGATGGAGGACTCTTCTAAGACAACTGTTTCTTTCACACCCCCTGATACAGTGATCAACCTCACTGATCTTCAGCCAGGGGTGTTTGCTCAAGGAAATTGCACTCATCAATATTTTCTCCACAGTTAATCAAGAAGAAGAGAAGCTTGTAGAGGTCTGTCTCACCGAACGTATATAAAACGATCAAGATCTAAAACAAGTTCTAAAACAAAAAAGTTCTAAAATTAAGAATAGTGGAGATGATCAACTTTGATGGAGAGAAAGCTGAAAAGGAGAAAGAGGACAGATATCACTTTCTTCTTCCGGATTGTCATAACATGCTCTTAGGACTGACGGGATGCGGTAAAACAAACACACTTTGCAACTTGCTGCTTCAGTGAATGAACCCCGACAAAATTGTGATCTACACCATCAATCCTTATCAGGAGAAATACTCGATGTTGCAAGATTTCTTCGACTTGATAGAAGACGAAACAGGTGAACACGTTCTTGATATTGAATCTCCTGAAGAAGTTGTGTCTGTGGAGGACTTAGACCATGAAGAAAACAAAGTTATCGTGTTTGACGATATAAAAATCAATAAGAGAAACATGAATCGAATCAAGGAGTATTTTTCACTCGGTCGAAACAAGAACTGCACTGCATCTACATATGTCAGAGTTATTACAATGTTCTGAAATACATCAGACGATTGCCAAGTGCTTCTGTTTGCACCCATTGTTAGATAATTGGGATGTTTCAAACATAGTAACCAATCACGCAAAAGGCTTGGGAAAAGATGAGTTTCAGAAGATTTATTGAAAAGCGACATCAAAACCTCATCGTTTCGTGTACTTCGACAAAACGGTGAAGCATGTTCCCAAATTGTATCGACAAGACATTGACGGATTTTACAACAACTCAACAATAACTTGATGATAACTTGACGATAACTTGCAACAACTTGACAATAAGTTGATGATAACTTTACGGAAGTAGGCATGAGTGAACCAAATATTAAAAAAATTCTGCTTATGATAAAGATGACGTTTCAAACAGTGACAAGTGCTGCTGAAAGAAAGCAACTCGTTGATAAATTTTTGGGAAATCGTGGCAGACTTAGGAAACGGGTGACTGATGAGAAGATAGGAAAGCAACGATTTCAATGTGAGGTAGCAGTGGAACTGCAAAAGCCGGTAGTGCATTAGTAGAAAAAGTTGGAGGAAGAGAGACAGAAAAAGACCAATGACAGGCAAAACGCCTTGATTGCTAAACTCCAACAGAATCAGGAAGTCATCACCTAAAAGTTGGATGATCAGGAACAAGCCCTTCTCCAAAACCTTTTGCTGACACAGCAGCAAATTCTCCAGTTGCAGCAGCCTGCTCCGCAACCTGCTCTTGCAGCTGTGCATCCAACTACACCAACAGCAAAACCAGGAATTGACATAAACCCGGATGTTGGATTGGACATGAACCTTTTGAGAGAAATGAATACACCAACACTGAGCGAATTGACCACCGTCCCCATCGAACGGATTGAGACCATAAAACAACAGATTGCAGCACTTTTGAGCAATTTGAATGTGCAGAGTAGCCAAGGGCGTCATTTCACAGCGCAGAAACGGAAGGAACTAGAGACTCTGAGGCAATACAACAGTGGTCTCGAGCTGCTCATACAGGGGGAGAAAGCTGCAATCATGCCAACCAGAACCAGTCAGGGTGCCATTAACAAAAAGTCCAAGAATCCCTACAATCTAACCGCCAATGGCATGTTTGGTCACCTTTGGATAGATCCAGAAAAACTCAGTCAACTAAAGTTGGAAGCTCACAGATAAGGCAAGCAAGGCAAGAAAGTGCTGAGTTGAAAATTGATAGAGACTTTCTAGAGTTGATAACGAAACCATACAACTCGAAGAAGATGTACAGTCCTGCAGCTGTTAAAATGCTCTCCAGGCTCATTGATCTGAGGGGTGAGATGAACCCTCGATCGAAAAACTACGGTGTGGGTCAGGTGTCCTATTATAAGACTCCCGATAAGCTGGTGGAAAGACTTGGTATTTTAATCGGTTCAAAGCAAGGTGGTAAAGTGTCTTGAGTGATAGATAACGAAATCGTAACCATTTCGGATAAGTTGTTAGAAGATAAGGTCATTACCAAAGGTCAATACAAACATTTTTTCTGATGTCTACGTATAAAGATGAAAAAGTTTATATACCGGTATTTTGTCAAAACATCACTCTTCACCAGCGCAAATTTAAATCTGTTTTGACATTTCGGTCAGTCAACTCCAACTCACAACAGGTGAGCTTGATAACCTTTTGAGGATTGATGCAAACAGTTACATTGATTCACTCATCATTGGTTGGTGAGTTGCCTGGCCCAACCTTGCTTGAGAGATGTATCGACTGACATGCTTACATCATGAATCAGCTCACTCATTACATGTAGGCCTAGATCAACATGTGCATCACTGGGCTTACCGTTTGATACACATCATGACTTGGTCAGTCCCAATGAAAAGCCTTGCAAAGAAAGCCTTGCAAAATGTCTTGGGTTATCACACGGCATGCGCCAACCCAGGGCAGCTGCCAAAATGAGTAGGGCACTCTGTTTGAACTACATAATTGGGAAGGGATGAATCGCGGTCCCTGTAAAACGTGGCCCCTGTGACGAACGAACACACATGCACAATAATATCTGTGGGAACCCCTCTCCAGCCCCTAGTCTACAATCCTGCAGCTGACTCAGGTTAATAATGCCCGAGGATTTGGGTATTGCAAATATGTTGATTTTGTTTGTTCATCAGATCTAGTTACTGACAAGAGACTGATCAAGAACACAAAGTGCATATGCTCTTCTCTGTTAGGTAAACAATTCAAATAAAACCATGTTTGGACCATGTCGAGCAAAGGACTGTGTAATATTTATACTCAAATACATAGCCTGCAAACACTAGTGCAGTCACTCATTTTTAAGCTATTTGTATATTTAGAGTCTACAGCTGTGCAATGATCAGTGGCTTTCTGATGCCTAGAACTCTGAACACTTCAGCACTCTGCTAGTGATGCTTGATTTTTGCCCTGTACACTGATTAACAAAATGACAGGACTCTCATACAGACCTTGTGATTTTGGTTCAACTGATATCTTTTGTCTTTGAAGCACTGAACTTGGTGGGCAAATCATGTTTAACAAGTTGAAGGCTTTGGGTAATTTTTTTTTAAATTTTATTTTATATCCAAGGTCCTATCAGTACATTATTTGTTCTCTCACACTTGGTGGGCAACAAAAAAATGTGCCTGATAGAAATGCCTCTTTATATTGCACAGCTTAATACTAAAACGAAGGCAGAGGAAATAAATTTTTACTGAGAAAACTGCTGTATCACTGTAGTGACTTAGTCCTTAATAAATCTGGTCACAATTTTTACTGGTAGGAAGTTAGCTCACCTTCACAGATTGGTTCAATTCCTGACCATGATTGAGATTTGTCACAAATACGGACTATTTCAGATGAGTTTGACTTGAATCCTCGAAGACATTGGTAAGTTAGAGTAGAGTTGAAAGTAAGATTGTTGTAAACTGCTTTCCCGTTCACAATTTCTGGTGGTACTGGACAGATGACTTCCAGACAGTCCGCAAGGGATCCATTCCAAATACCAACTGATTGCTGGCTGTCCTCTGCAGGGTAAGAACAAGTACTTGTGTATGAGCCTGTGCCATTTCTTTCATAGCCTTCTTTACAGTGAGAGGTGGCTTTATCTCCTACGTGATATCCAGTAACAGATACGGTGGTTGAGATGCCATCTCTTAATGTAGGGCATTGAACCAAAGAGCAGTCGCTTGGTGTTGGAGACCATTGCCCACTAGCTTCACATGTCAACTTTCTCTTGTCTTCGGGTAGCCAGTAACCATCATCGCAAGTAATCCAAATGCTCTTTGGAGAGGAGTAATCTGTGGAGTTTGCAACACCGTGGCGAATTTTCAAGAGAGGGTCAGCACACTGAACAGCTGTATGAAAACAAACAGCAATAAACTTTCAAAAGAATGTTTCAAAGGTATTAATTATTCATATCAAACAATCACAATGTGCACTCACTGAGATTGATGTGAAGTGTTGTACTTTAGAGAGGCTGCTGTGATGAATCTATAGAACTGCTGCACAGCTTGAGGGCTTTCTCCGGTAGTTTTTTTATTTTAAGGTGTTTCAGCCCCGTTTAATAAGACCCCAGATTACTCATCAACCATGTAAGCTGAGGGTCCTGGTTCAAATCCTGGTTGGGACGGATTGGCATTTATTTCCCCTTCGGTAATGCCTCACTTTCCATATTCTACATTTCAATTACATTTACTTCCATCCTTAAAAAACGTTTTTGAAAACACCCAGATACATCCTGCAGGGGGGGGGGGGGAGAGTGATCGGATCCCAATGGTGCATGTAATTTTATTTTGGCCTGACGCTACTCCTCTCTCTCTCTCTCTCTCTCTCTCTCTCTCTCTCTTTCGAATTCCTCAGAAGAGAAGGTTCTGGTCTCTTCACCTGACCTTTATATGTCGGATGTGAGAAGAGAGGTTCTTTTCGACTTGAGGGGCATTGGTAGCAACAGCAAATTTTGTCGACCATCGGAGGATTGTGCAGTCATGGTCTTCCATAAAGCAAATTAACCAGGCAACCTGTGATCTGTATGAAAATCTAAAACTGCAAGCACTAGTAATTTTGAACTCTCGGTTGTGACGACGCCACTCGTATGTGATATGAGATGTATATCACCAACAGCCGAGGCGAGGCGAGCGCGTGGAGGTGTACCAACCGTTCGTCGAAAGATTATTCATCGCGTGACTGTTCAGCGCGGGCTGTTCATCACGTGACTTTTCGCAGAATGCCTTTTCCATCGCATGCGTCATTTCGCAGAGACCGTTTTCGTCGAATCCCAGTTCGCAGCGTGCCATTTTCAGCGCCTACCAGGTTCAGCGCAAATAGTAAATTCGAAAGCGTTCCTAACGAACAGGCAAGTAAATTCGATATACCGTATTTCTGCGATTAAATTCCCACTTAAATATTTCCCTCCTTGAATAATCCTTCCTCCAGCGGGAAGTCGAAAAAATATTTCCCCTCGATTAGTTCTCCAGGGAAATTATTCGCGGAAGCACGGCACGAAGAAGAAATCGCTGAAGCACCTCTCTCACCTGTTCTCGCTGAAGAAATTGTCCGAGCCACAGCTACTGAGTAACTTGAACAGGTCTCTCACTGTTTGCTCCTTTCATTTTATCCTCTTCCTTTCCTTTACTTTTCATGTGTTTGTTTCTGGTTTCATTGTCGTTTACGCCCTACCTGTATCTGCATGTGAAATAACAATCATGTATTTGAGCCATAGCCAGCATATTATCAGTGTATTCAATGGCAGTCAGGTGCTGATAGCATCTTTCTACTCTTCATCATTCAGCTTCATTCTTTGTTTTTCTTTCGCTTCTTTACTTCTCATTTCTTCTGGCTGGTCTTCTACAGTTTTAGCCGTCCTAATACTGAGGGGAAGACCAAAATAATGTGGCACCAAAACAAAGCTGATGGCAGATTTAGTGGGTTGAAAAATTAATCCCCCCTTGAATAGTTCCCCTGCTTGAATAATTCCCCACATAAACCCAGGGGTTGAAAAATTAATTTCCCAAGGCATTTAATCGCGGAAATACGGTAAGTATACTGTATGGTAAAGCTGTGTCAGTCTGACACAGCTTTGAGCTGACTCAAACGGTCGTGGAGAACGTTGTTCCTGGAAGTTACTTTACTTTGAGCAACGAGGCAAACCAAAGCTCATTTAAGATGGTTTCAATGTTGTCGGAGGAAAATCGAGTATAATGCTTCAGGTTTGAAACTTTTGTAATTCAATGCTGTCGAAGGAAACGTTATTACGTTGTTTGATTCGATTCGGATATGATGGTGAATGCATTCTTATTAGATATTATGATTATGTCACGTTTAATGGTATGTAGTGCTAAAGTTACCTTATCGAATTTACTATTTTGGCCGAACCTGGCAGGCGCTGGAAATGGCCCGCGGCGAACTGGGATTTGACGAAAACGGTCGTCTGCGAAATGACGCATGCGGCGGAAAAGGCATTCTGCGAAAAGTCGCGCGACGAACAGTCCGCGCTGAGCAGTCACGCGGTAAATAATCTTTCGACGAACGGTCGCAGAACCGAAGGCCGCGAATCGATTTCGAAAGAGCCGAGGGGGGGGGGGGAAGAGAAAGAGAGAATGTCGGATGGCAAAGATTACTCTAATTTGTAAGTAAGTCCTGCAATCCAAATGGCAGTGCAATCTAACTGCTCAGCTGGCGGGGCACAGAAAATCGTGACAAGCAAACACTCAAACAGAACCGAAACGCTGTCCCGTCACTTAGGCGCGTGACTGTTAGGCGCGCGACACTTCGTTGTGGCACTGCAGGCGTAAAAGAGCTCGCACCTTCGGTTTTTCGACGAATAAATTTTTCATCGCCATACGATTACACCGAAACGTGTTAGGCGACTGACAATGTCGTCGAAGCGACTGACTCTTTCGCCGTGGCAAGTTTCGACACCCAATTGCATATTGCTGGCAAGTCCCCCAGCCCCTTCAAGAAAAAACAGGTACATCGCCTGCGACAAGAGACTCCAGAGGCTTGTACAAACCTCTGACGAACGGGACCCTGTGGATTTGCTCCGCGGAATTGCGCACAATTTGGCCTTTAATGTGCGGTTATGTTTGACTGTTTCTTTCTGCTGTTTAACGTTCAATTGCAACCTTTTATGATGTGTCTACATGTGCCTTGGAAATAGTGTCCTCATTTCGCAGGTTTAATACATTTGCATGGCGAAAAAGATGTCCGTTACGGAGAAAAGTGTCCGCATTTATCAGGTAGTCGCAAGGACAGGCTAGACGTGTATGCACTTGGTCTCGACGACGAGTAGAACTGACACGCGTCGAATTAGCACGCGTTGAATAGACTCGCGTCAAAATGGTTTTCGTCGTAATGGCTGTGCGCCTTAACACTCGTTCGCGCAGTGGCACAGCGGCGGAGCGATATTCGACATAATGGTCACCTCGAAACGACGCGCGCCTACCGGACACGCGCCGTAGTGTCGCATAACCAACATGCTTGCTCATCCTAATCTGCCTGCCAGACTACTTCAATGAAATAATGAAAATCCTTTTACTCACATAATTAACCTCAACAAGTCATTTGAAACAGACCCTTGGCTGCCTCAAGGAAATTGATCACCAAAATTGTGTAAGAATAGCAAAAACGAGATCTTACTGCTTTTCTCGCATACAAGTGACCTCTCCTTAGTGCACGGACGGTCTTCAAAGCGAAAGCCACCAGAATTTTTGTGCGCAAATGGGCACCTGCTCCTATCACCAGCGCCTGTTCTAATCCAAGCCTCAGAGCTCTTGTCGTCCAGCATGTCAAGGATGCATTTTCTTTCTACATCACTTCCCGCAATTGCTGGTTTACCCCACGATTTGCGACAGATATCTGGTGCGGTATACCATGTTGTCCTCACTCGGCGGAGGGTATATGCCTTGTCTGCACAAACGTGCCAGGAAGCTGCATGAAACAAAAGAAAAAAAAAGGTGCACAAAGAGACGAGTCAGGTGTAAACCTTAGTTCCTGGTGAATCTGCGCACAAAACTACTGAGTGCTTAAAGCAGTTCTTTCGTGTGACAAATGAGCTGGCACTGATTAATTCAATTTACAAAGAGCTACAGGAGTGTTCCAAGTTGCTCAATGTGCCCGTAGATGCTTACTTCACCAGCGAAGGTTGCACATGAAAATCGAGGACTCAAAGGCACGTTTATAATTTCAGGAGGCTCACTGCAGTGGTGGCCACCACAGCTTAGACATTAAATAGGGAATATGGAAATAAAATCTTGAAACGGTCATCAAAAATTGAGCTCTTACTTTTTTTGGCCCGCTGAATATCAAGTAAGTTTTTGAAAACATTTGATTGTTTTGATTTTCTCTCCATTACCCAGCAACCTTAGCTAAAGATCCTATATGCACAACAAAGGTATTACTCTTGCACCTTAGTCACCTGTATTGTACAGTATAACGGAAATGAGCAGAGTGACCAAAGATTTTAAATGAGGATACATGTATTACAATTCTTTTTATTTCTGAACTTAGATCTGAACTTATTTCTGAACTTAGATCGACCACTCCACCTTTGAAGGTTAATGACACAGAAAAACAACAATTATTGTTCAACCTTACGAAGCTTTTGGCAGATGAACCCGTACGTTCTATTACAGTAGTTATCATCCAACTGGCCATGGACCATTTCAAGCGTTGGCCGCCAGTAACTGACGCAACTTTGGCGTCCATCATTAGGTCTTCCCCGAGCCCACATCCTCCACAAACGTTTACGCAAGTAACCGCGATGATTGACGTAGTAGTAGGACTCCGATTCTCCGGGAGCGCTGTCTGCCTTACGAATCCCCAGCCACGTGTGTTTGGCTTGAATGGGGATGAGCCCTATGCATTGTATGTCTTCCACATCAAGGGGACTGGCCAGATAAGCCCCTTCCGCCTCGCACGCGCCCCGAGCATCCTCCCAATTATACGGCCAAGCAAAGTACCTATAGATCATGCCACCGCAGGGCTTCCAAATTTCCTCTGAGAAAGAAAAACAAGGCAAGCAAGAGCAAATGAGAAACATTTTCCTCTTTCTTAAATGAGACCGGGGATTTCTTTATTTCGCGAAGGTTCGAAAATCCAAGGTAAATTAAACGAAATCGGGAAAAAGAAAAGCGACCACATTAATATTCGTTCCGCTGCATCGAATTTGAATTAGAAAGGGAGAAATCACTGAACACCGGGGAGGCTGATGAGAAAGAACGAAGAAAAATCAATTGTCTCAGGTAGGACTCGAACCCATGGCCTTGAATTTGCGCTCCAATGCTCTAACCGCTGAGCTACTGAGCACCCACGTCAACCACATCATTCAACTCCGCTTTCCTCACCAGCATGGCTCTCCGGTTGCGGCGATCCAAGCTCGGGAAGGCTGCCTGCGCTAGGTACTAGTGAAACACTTTTCCTGCCCGGAGGAGAGTTGTCAGGGGACTAGCATACTCTAGCCTTACAAGACGAAATAGGAAATATAAGTTAGAAGAAGATAACACCGGGAAGAAGAAGAATTAGAAAGGAGAGATATCGCTGAACACCGGCGAGGCTGGTGAGAAAGAACGAAGAAAAATCAATTGTCTCAGGTAGGACTCGAACCCACGGCCTTGGATTTGCGCTCCAATGCTCTAACCGCTGAGGTACTGACCACCCTCATCAACCAGGTCATTCAACTCCGCTTTCTTCACCAGCATGGCTCTCCGGCTGCAGCGATCCAATCTCGGGATAGCTGCCCGCACCAGGTACTTGCGAAACGCTTTACCTGCCCAGAGCAGAGCTGCAGCCGGAGCGCCATGCTAGCCTTTATGCCGTTATGACTGCACATCAAGCGGCAGAGATCGATAAGTGGCTTGGTTTTCATGCAGCTTGGTTTTCATGCAGCTATCCGGACTGGTGCAAATCTCGGCAGGAATAGTCGGTAGTAGCCGACACCCCGTGGATCCGCGCGCTCTTGGCAGTCTCTCTGGCTTTGCACAGTACAAGTTTGCATAACCCAAGTACATGTACGGTATATAAACCTAGATTCGCTGCTTGTGATTACGGCATTCAAGTCTTCATGGCAACATGCGTACTAGAATGCTGTATTTCACTAATTTTACAGGGAAAGGGAGTATTTGGTATTTGTAAAGCGCCAATCCTTATTGTTTCATTTTCGGCACTACAACTGTTCCTGAAATGTAACACGCGCATCGTCTCCGTGAACAATAGACGCTCGCTCCAGTAGCCCGGAAAACGATCGCGATCCGAAAACGCGAACTTTAGTAAAGACGGAGCCTAAAGGAGCGCTTTACATACCTGTAATACAAACCGATGATTGGGCCTTTTGCTGCTGTGCATATTTCCTTTTCTATATAATTTCTCTTCAGTCACTTTCCAATGTTTCAAATGCCATATGCCACAAGTCCTGCACATTTTTTCCCGACTCTATCAGTTTTCTCAGCTTCAGACACACCATTCTTACTTATTTTTTTTATTTTTTTTCTCATTTTTTTTCCGTTTTCGTCCTCCGGCAATGGATAAGTTCGCTGCCATCCCGTATCACACCCTGGGGTTCAGCTTTCGAAAGACACCAAGCTTGTTGTCCTATGCTGAAATTTGGTGGTTTGGCGTCTATTTCAAAGGTTTTTCTCTTGGGTAGGGAAGCACCTGACATGTGGTAGGCTTACTCTTGGCGTGGAGATTTACAAGCGTGCGGACAGTTTTCCTGAAAGTTCCAGTCCTCAGTCCACAGTTTTTCAGCGGCACCCCATTCAAGATGGCTGGATCGTAAACCTTTCAGTCGTATCGTAGTCCGCGAGTCGTGCAATTGCCGAACGTCACCAACATATGAGGCTTCTATGCCCTGTAGGAGGCCGAAAATTTAGCTCCCCGTCGAAGCCTTCTCGCTTTCCTGCAGCGGAATATGCCGCTGAACTACGGGCCTGGTTCGATCTCGACGTACAGCAGGACAGCATAGAACAGCACCCAAGCCATTTGTACTAGTACGTGTACCGCATGTATCTTCGTCATGGAGTAATTTTCAGACACCTGCTCGCGAGAGAGGCTGTAGAAAACACTGTGCATTCACTGAGATAGGTTCCCGAAATAACGTTGCTCTCAGTTAGCGATGCTCTTGAGGAGGATACTTGCCTGCAACGTCTGTGCTTGGTAATAAAATCTAGAGCAGCTGCCATGCTACCAATTTAACTTGATGCTCCACATCTCACTACTGTGTAACACTGTTTCTCCTAGGGTAAACGGGCAACATAGCTAAGAGATAGTTCTACTTTACACTGGACCAATCATCGATGACTCTTTGGGCGTTGCCCTACTTCGAAAGACCGGTTACTGTTTCCATGTTCGTATTGTCCGTTCCATATGATATGCTTCTTGTCGTGAAGACAAGTCTTAGAACAATATGTTTGGCTCTTGTAGACATGCGGCTTCCAGCTATCATAGCCCATGAAATAGCGGTTGTGCTTCTGCTCTTGGTCAGTTGCAACAGGATTATATTTGGTCAGTTGCTTTCCCTGTAAATAGCACCCCTCTCAAATACTCTCAACAACAGCATCAAAAAGTTCTTGTCAATTTTGCGTTCACAATAGCCAATGGCTAAAAAGAGAGGGTTCACATAAAAATCTAAATCAGAAAAAAAAATATTCGAAAAATGTGACGGAAAAGAGGAGGTGAAATGTGTGCTCTTGCAGGTAGGCAGTAAAGGTGTTCAGAGACAGAGAGGCGGAGGAGGAGGAGGAGGAGGAGGAGGAGAGAGAGAGAGAGAGAGAGAGAGAGAGAGAGAGAGTGAGAGTGAGAGAGAGAGTATAGGGTTGTCAGCAGGTGTGGTAGATCTGTTGAGAGCGCATTGAGTACATGTATGTGCCTTGAAGCTGCAGACTTGAAACCAGATATATTAGATTGT
>JAOWAW010114978.1:0-24677 GCA_028565695.1 Nicola tetela
TTTGAACGCATGCGTTACAGACAGACAGACAGACACACACACACACACACACACACACACACACACACACACACACATACACACACACACATGAACGAAAATATATATAAGATAACTCTTTCTCAAAAAATATATGAATGCACTGATATATTGTTCTTGCTGTGTTTTGTCTTCTCAAATTTTGGTGGAAAATTCATCAGTTCATAAGTTTCATAATTTTCACACTCATCTCATCTTTCAGCAAATGTTGTCAAGGAGTGACTGATCTAGTGTACTGCTTCATTTGTGACGTCACCTGAATTAATCATCTCAACTACTTTCTGACTGACAGTGTGCTCTCATAGGCTAGCATTAGGCAAATGCAGATCCCACATGAATTTTATGTATGACCTGGCGTTTAGTAGGCATCACTTTCGGGGTATAATTTTAGGAGGACTTCTCCTCAACTCAATGTGAAACTAGCGCCTGTTTAAAACTGATCGGATGGAAGGCAAGAATTTCGAACAAAAATGCCCCATATGAACTTATCAAGTAATTAACTCTTTCTTCAAAAAAATATACAAATGCACTGATGTATTGTTCTTGCTGTTTTTTGACTTGTTAAATCTTCGCGGAAACTTCATCAGGCAGTAAGTTTCATAATATAAAGACTCATCCCATCTTTCAGCTGATGTTGTCACAGAGTGGCTGATCTAGTGTACTGCTTCGTCTGTGACGTCACCTGAATTAATTAGCTCAACTACTTTCTGACTGAAATTGTGTTCTCTAAAGCTAGCATTACCCAAATGAAGATCCAAATAGATGTTTATTCATACCCTTTTGGAATGTAGAACACGTCACTTTGAGTCTAAAATTTTTTGGGAACTTGTTCTCAATTCTATGTGAAACTTGCACCTGTTGAAAACTGATCTGATTGAGAGCAAGAGTTTCGAACATAAATGACCGATGTGAGCTTATCAAGTAATTAACTCTTTCTTCAAAAAATATATGAATGCACTGATGTATTGTTCTTGCTGTGTTTTGTCTTGTTAAATCTTGGCGAAAACTTCATCAGGTGGTAAGTTTCATAATTTCAGACTCATCTTTCAGCTAATGTTGTCAAGGAGTAGCAGATCTAGTGAACTGCTTCATTGGTGATGACACCCGCATTAATCATTTACTTTCTGACTGACAGTGTGTTCCCTTAAGCTAGCATTAACCAAATGCATGTCCGAATAGATGTTTATTTATATACTTTTGGCGTGTAGAATGCGTCACTTTCAGGGTATAATTTTATGGGTCCTTGTCCTCAAGTCTATGTCAAACTTTCACCTGCTGAAAACTGATCATTGAGGGCGAGTTTCAAACAAAAGATGCCCAATATCAACTTATCAAGAAATTAACTCTTTCTTCAAAAAATATACAATTTCACTGATGTATTGTTCTTGCTGTGTTTTGTCTTTGCAAATCTTGGCGGAAACTTCATCAGGTCGTAAGTTTCATAATTTTCAGACCCATATCATCTTTCAGCTAATGTAGTCTCGGAGTGGCAGAACTAGTGTACTGCTTCGTTTGTTACGTCCCCTGAATATTAATCATCTAGACTACTTTCTGACTGACAGTGTGCTCTCAAAAACTGGCATTAACCAAATTCATATTCGACTAGATGTTTATCGATAATCTTTGGGGTAAAGTACGCACCACTTCAAGGGTTAAATTTCTCAGGAACTTGTCCTCAATTCAATGTGAAACTTGTACCTGGTGAAAATTAATCTTATGGAAGACAAGAGCTTCAAACACAAATGCCTGATATGAACTTATCAAGTAATAAGCCTTTCTCAAAAAATATACAAATGCATTCATGATTTGTTCTTGCAGTGTTTTGTCTTGTTAAATCTTGGCGGAAACTTCATCAGTTCATAAGTTTCATAATTTTCACACTCATCTCATCCTTCAGCTAATGTTGTCACGAAGTGGCTGATCTAGTGTACTGCTTCATTTGTGACATCACCTGAATTACTCATCTCAACTACTTTCTGACTGACTATGTGCTCTTATAAGCTAGCATTAGCCAAATACAGATTCCACCTGAATTTTATGTATGACCTTCTGGCGTTTAGTAGGCGTCACTTTCGGGGTATAATTTTAGGAGAACTCGCTCCTTCATTTGTGACATCACCTGAATTAATCATCTCAACTACTTTCTGACTGAAAGTGTCTTCTCTTAAGCTAGCATTCATCAAGTTAAGATCCGAATAGATGTTTAATAATAACCCTTTGGCACGTAAATTGCGTCACTTTGAGTCTGAAATTTTCCGAGAACTTGTTCTCAATTCTATGTGAAACTTGTATCTGTAGAAAACTGATCTGATTGAGGGCAAGAGTTTTGAACCTAAATGCCCGTTATGACCTTATCAAGTAATTAACTCTTTCTTTGAAAAATATACGAATGCACTGATGATTTGTTATTGCAGTGTTTTGCCTTGTTAAATCTTCGCGGAAGCTTCATCAGTTCATAAGTTTCATAATTTTCACACTCATCTTATCTTTCAGCTGATGTTGTCACAGAGTAGCTGATCTAGTGTACTGCTTCATTTGTGACGTTCCCTGAATTAATCATCTCAACTACTTTCTGACTGACTATGTGCTCTCATCAGCTAGCATTAGCCAAATACAGATTCCACCTGAATTTTATGTATGACCTTCTGGCGTTTAGTAGGCGTCACTTTCGGGGTGTAATTTAAGAGAACTTGCTGCTTCATTTGTGACATCACCTGAATTAATCATCTCAACTACTTTCTGACTGAAAGAGTGTTCTCTTAAGCTGGCATTCACCAAATTAAGATCCGAATAGATGTTTAATAATAACCCTTTGGCGTGTAAACTGCGTCACTTTGAGTCTGAAATCTTCTGAGAACTTGTTCTCAATTCTATGTGAAACTTGTACCTGTAGAAAACTGATCTGATTGAGGGCAAGAGTTTCGAACATAAATGCCCGATATGAACTTATCAAGTAATTAACTCTTTCCTCAAAAAATAATTATATGATTGCACTGATGTATTGTTCTTGCTGTGTTTTGTCTTGTTAAATCTTGACGGAAACTTCATCAGGTGGTAAGTTTCATAATTTTCAGACTCATCTCATCTTTGAGCTGATGTTGTCAAGGAGTGGCAGATCTAGTGAACTGCTTCGTTTGTAACGTTACCTGAATTAATCATCTACTTTCGGACTGACAGTGTGTTCTCTTAAGGTACCATTAACCAAATGAAGATCCAAAGAGATGTTTATTCATAACCTTTTGGCATGTAGAACACGTCACTTTTGGGCTATAATTTTACGGGTCCTTGTCCTCAAATCTATGTGAAACTTCCACCTGTTGAAAACTGACCTGATGGAGGGCAAGAGTTTCAAACATAAGATGCCCAATATCAACTTATCAAGTAATTAAATCTTTCTTCAAAAAATATACGAATCTACTGATGTATTGTTTTTGCTGTGTTTTGTCTTGTTAAATCTTCGCGGAAACTTCATCAGTGGGTAAGTTTAATAATTTTCAGACCCATCTCATCTTCCAGCTAATGTTGTCACAGAGTGGCTGATCTAGTGTACTGCTTTGTTTGTGACGTCACCTGAATAATAATCATCTGCACTACTTTCTCACTGATAGTGTATTCTCAAAAGCTGGCATTACCCAAATGCATAGCCGACTAGATGTTTATCGATAATCTTTTGGGATAAAGTACGTGTCACTTCAAGGGTTTAATTTCTTGGGAACTTGTCCTCATTTCAATGTGAAACTTGCACCTGGTGAAATTAATCGGATAGAAGACAAGAGCTTCGAATATCAATGCCCAATATGAACTTATGCAGTAATAACTCTTTCTCAAAAAACATACAAATGCACCGATGTATTGTTCTTACTGTGTTTTGTCTTATCAAATCTTGGCGGAAACTTCATCAGTTCATAAGTTTCGTAATTTTCAGACTCATGTCATCTTTCAGCTAATGTTTTCACGGAGTGGCCGATCTGGTGTACTGCTTCGTTTGTGATGTCACCTGAATATTAATCATCTAGACTACTTTCTGACTGATAGTGTGTTCTTAAAAGCTAGCATTACCCAAATGATGACTGACTAGATGTTTATCAATAATTATTTGGGGTAAAGTGCGCATCACTTCAAGGGTTTAATTTCTCGGGAACTTTCCTCATTTCAACATGAAACTTGCACCTGGTGAAAATTAATCTGATGGAAGGAAAGAGCTTCGAACATAAATGCCTGATATGAACTTATCAAGTAATAACTCTTTCTCAAAAAATATACGAATGCACTGATGTATTGTTCTTGCTGTGTTTTGTCGTGTCAAATCTCAGTGGAAACTTCATCAAGTTCATAAGTTTCATAATTTTCACACTCCTCTCATCTTTCAGCTAATGTTGTCACAGAGTGGCTGATGTAGTGTACTGCTTCGTTTGTGACGTCACCTGAATTAATTATCTCAACTTCTTTCTGACTGACAATATGCTCTCAAAAGCTAGCATTAGCAAAATGCAGATCCAATATGAATTTTATGTATGACCTTCTGGCGTTTAGTAGGCGTCACTTTCAGGGTATAATTTTAGGAGAATTTGTCCTCAATTCGATGTGAAACTGGCGCCTGTTTAAAGCGTATCTGATGGAAGGCAAGGGCTTCAAACATAAATGCCCAATATGAACTTATCAAGAAATTATTTCTTTCTTCAGAAAATATATGATAGCAGTGATGTATTGTTCTTGCTGTGTTTTGTCTTGTTAAATCTTGGCGGAAACTTCATCAGGCAGTAAGTTTCATAATTTTCAGACTCATCTCATCTTTCAGCTGACGTTGTTTCGGAGTAGCTAATCTAGTGTACTTCTTCGTTTGGGATGTTACCTGAATTAATTAGCTCAACTACTTTCTGATTGAAAGTGTGTTCTCTTAAGCTAGCGTTACCCAAATGAAGATCCGAATAGATGTTTATTCCTAACCTTTTGGCATGTGAAGCACATAACTTTGAGTCTAAAATTTTCCAGGAAGTTGTCCTCAATTCCATGTGAAACTTGCACCTGTTGAAAACTGATCTGCTTGAGGGCAGGAGTTTCGAACATAAATGCCCGATATGAACTTATCAAGTAATTAACCCTTTCTTCAAAAAAAATGCGAATGCACTGATGTATTGTTCTTGCTGTGTTTTGTCTTGTTAAATCTTGGCGGAAACTTCAACAGGTCGTAAGTTTCTTAACTTTCCCACTCATGTCATCTTTCAGCTAATGTTGTCACGGAGTGACTGATCTAGTGTACTGCTTCATTTGTGACGTCACCTGAATTAATCATCTCAACAACTTTCTGACTGACAGTGTGCTCTCATAAGCTAGCTTTAACCAGTGCAGATCATACATGAATTTTATGTATGTCCTTCTTGCGTTTAGTAGGTATCACTTTCGGGGTATAAATTTAGGAGAACTTGTCTTCAATTCTATGTAAACTAGCGCCTGTTTAAAACAGATCTGATGGAAGGCAAGAGCTTCGAACAGAAATGCCCAATATGAACTTATCAAGTAATTAACTCTTTCTACAAAAAATTGCGAATGCACTGATGTATTGTTCTTGCTGTGTTTTGTCTTGTTAAATCTTGGCGGAAACTTCATCAGTGGGTAAGTTTCATAATTTTCAGATTCATGTCATCTTTCAGCTAATGTATTCACGGAGTGGCTGATCTCGTGTACTGCTTCATTTGTGACGTCACCTGAATTAATCATCTCAACTACTTTCTGACTTAAAGTGTCCTCTCTTTAAGCTAGCATTATCCAAATGAAGATCCAAATAGATGTTTATTCCTAACCTTTCGACCTGTGAAACACGTCACTTTGAGCCAAAAATTTTCCGGAAACTTGTTCTAAATTCTATGTGAAACTCGAACCTTTTGAAAACTGATCTGATTCAGGGCAAGAGTTTTAAACAAAAGACGCCCAATATCAACTTATCAAGAAATTAACTCTTTCTTCAAAATAAACATGAATGCACTAACCTATTGTTCTTGCTGTGTTTTGTCTTGTTAAATCTTGGCGGAAACTTCATCAGGTCGTAAGTTTCATAATTTTGAGACTCGTCTCATCTTCAGCAAATGTTGTCATGGAGTGGCAGAAGTAGTAAATTGCTTCGTTTGTGACGTCACCTAAGTATTCACCATCTACACTACTTTCTGACTGACACTGTGTTCTCAAAAGCTGGCATTAACCAAATGCATATCCGACTAGATGTTTATCGATAATCTTTTGGGGTAAAGTACGCATCACTTCAAGGGTTTAATTTCTTGGGAACTTGCCCTCAATTCAATGCAAAACTTGCACCTGGTGAAAATTGATCTTATGGAAGGGAAAAGCTTCGAACATAAATGCCCGATATTAACTTATCAAGTAATAACTCTTTCTCAAAAATATACAGATGCACTGATGTATTGTTCTTGCTGTGTTTTGTCTTGTCAAATCTTGGCGGAAACTTCATCAGTTCATCAGTTTCATAATTTTCACACTCCTCTCATCTTTCAGCTAATGTTGCCAAGGAGTGGCTGATGTAGTGTACTGCTTCGTTTGTGACGTCATCTGAATTAATTATCTCAACTACTTTCTGACTGACAGTGTATTGTCAAAAGCTAGCATTAGCCAAATGCAGAACCCACAGAATTTGTCCTCAATTCTATCTGAAACTTGCGCTTGTTGAAAACTGATCTGATGGAAGGCAAGGGCTTTGAACATAAATGCCCAATATGAACTTATTAAGTTATAACTCTTTCTCAAAACATATACGAATGCACTGATGTGTCGCTCTTGCTGTGTTTTGTCTTGTCAAATCTTGGCGGAAACTTTATCAGTTCATAAGTTTCATAATTTTAAGACTCATTTCATCTTTCAGCTTATGTTGTCACGCAGTGGTTGATCTCCTGTACTGCTTCATTTGAGATGTCACCTGAATTAATCATCTCAACTACTTTCTGACTGACAGTATGCTCTCCAAAGCTACCATTAGCCAAATGCAGATCCCACACGAATTTTATGTATGACCTTCTGCCGTTTAGCAGGCGCCGTTTTCGGGGTATAATTTGAGCAGAACTTGTCCTCAATTCGATGTGAAACTTGCGCCTGTTCAAAACTGATCTGATGGAAGGCAAGAGCTTCGAACAGAAATGCTCAATATGAACTCACCAAGTAATTAACTCTTCCTTCAGAAAACATACGATAGTTCTTATGTATTTTTCTTGCTGTGTTTTGTCTTGTCAAATCTTGGCGGAAACTTCATCAGGAAGTAAGTTTCAAAATTTTCAGACTCATCTCATCTTTCAGCTGATGTTGTCACGGAGTGGCTGATCCAGTGTACTGCTTCATTTGTGACATCACCTGAACTACTTTCTGCCTGAAAGTGTCTTCTCTTTAACCTAGCATTACCCAAATGAAGATCCGAATAGATGTTTATTCATAATCTTTTGGCGTGTAGAACGCGTCACTTTCAGGGTGTCACTTTACAGGTACTTGTCCTGAATTCTATGTGAAATTTGCGCCTGTTGAAAACTGATCTGATGGAGGGCAAGAGTTTCGAACGTAAGATGCCCAACATCAACTGATCAAGTAATTAACTTTTTCTTCAAAAAATATGCAATCGCACTGATGTATTGTTCTTTCTGTGTTTTGTCTTGTCAAATCTTGGTGGGAACTTTATCAGCGGGTAAGTTTCTTTATTTTCGGACTCATCTCATCTTTCAGCTAATGTTTTGATGGAGCGGCTAATCTAGTGTACTGCTTCATTTGTGACGTCACTTGTAATAATCATCTGAACTACTTTCTGACTGACAGTGTGCTCTCCAAAGCTAGCATTAGCCAGACGCAGATCCCACATGTATTTTATGTATGAACTTCTGGCGTTGAGTAGGCATCACTTTTGGGGTATAATTTTAGGAGAATTTGTCCTCAATTCTATGTGGAACTTGCGCCTGTATAAAACTGATCTGATGGAAGGCAAGAGCTTCGAACATAAATGCCAAATATGAACTTATCAAGTAATAACTCTTTCTCAAAAGATATATGATAGCACTGATGTATTGTTCTTGCTAAGTTTTGTCTTGTCAAATCTTCGCGGAAACTTCATCAGTTTATAAGTTTCATAATTTTCAGACTCATCTCATCTTTCAGCTAATGTTGTCACGGAGTGGCTGATCTAGAGTACTGCTTCATTTGTGACGTTGCCTGAATTAATTATCTCAACTACTTTCTGATTGACAATGTGTTCTCCAGAGCTAGCATCAGCCAAATGCAGATCCTACATGAATTTTATGTATGACCTTCTGGCGTTTAGTAGGCGTCAGTTTCGGGGAATAATTTTAGGAGAATTTGTCTTCAATTCTATCTGGAACTTGTGCCTGTTCAAAACTGCTCCGATGGCAGGCAAGAACTTCGATAATAAATGCTGGATATGAACTTATCAAGAAATTAACTCTTTCTTCAAAAAATATATGATAGCACTGATATATTGTTCTTGCTGTGTTTTGTCTTGTCAAATCTTGGCGAAAACTTCATCAGTTCATAAGTTTCATAATTTTCACACTCATGTCATCTTTCAGCTAATGTTGTCACGGAGTGGCATATCTAATGTACTGCTTCGTTTGTCACGTCACCTGAATATTAATCATCCAGACCACTTTCTGACTGAAAGTCTGTTCTCGAATGCTGGCATTAACCAAATACATATCCGACTAGATGTTTATCGATAATCTTTTGTGGTAAAGTACGCATCACTTCAAGGGTTTAATTTCTCGGGAACTTGTCCTCAATATAGTGTGAAACTTGCACCTGATGAAAATCAATCTGATGGAAGGAAAGAGTTTCGAACATAAATGCCTGATAAGAACTTATCAAGTAATAACTCTTTCTCAAAGAATATACGAATGCACTGATGTATTGTTCTTGCAGTGTTTTGTCTTGTCAAATTTTGGTGGAAACTTCATCAGTTCATAAGTTTTCATAATTTTCAGACTCATGTCATCTTTCAGCTAATGTTGTCACAGAGTGGCTGATGAAGTGTACTGCTTCATTTGTGACGTCACTTGAATTAATCATCTCAACAACTTTCTGACTGACAGTGTGCTCTCATAAGCTAGCTTTAACCAAATACAGAAGCCACATGAATTTTATGTATGGCCTTCTGGCGTTTAGTAGGTATCACTTTCGGGGTGTAGATTTAGGAGAACTTGTCTTCAATTCTATGCGAAACTTGCGCCTGTTTAAAACAGATCTGATGGAAGGCAAGAGCTTCGAACAGAAATGCCCGATATGAACTTATCAAGTAATTAACTCTTTCTTCAAAAAAATTGCGAATGCACTGATGTATTGTTCTTGCTGTGTTTGGTCTTGTGAAATCTTGGCGGAAACTTCATCAGGTCGTAAGTTTCATAATTTTCAAACTCATCTTTTAACAGCTAATGTATTCACGGAGTGGCTGATCTAGTGTGCTGTTTCATTTGTGACATCGCCTGAAATAATCATCTCAACTACTTTCTGACTTAAAGTGTCTTCTCTTCAAGCTAGCATTACCTAAATGAAGATCCGAATAGATGTTTATTCCTAAACTTTTGGCATGTGAAACGCGTCACTTTGAGCCAAAAATTTTCCGGGAATTTGCTCTAAATTCTGTGTGAAACTCGAACCTTTTGAAAACTCACCTGGTTCAGGGCAAGAGTTTCAAACAAAAGATGCCGAATATCAACTTATCAAGAAATTAACTCTTTCTTCAAAATATATATGAATGCACTAATGTATTGATCTTGCTGTGTTTTGTCTTGTCAAATCTTGGCGGAAACTTCATCAGGTCGTAAGTTTCATAATTTTCAGACTCATCTCATCTTTCAGCTAATGTTGTCACGGAGTGGCAGAAGTAGTGTACTGCTTCGTTTGTGACGTCACCTGAATATTAATCATCTAGACTACTTTCTGACTGACACTGTGTTCTCAAAAGCTGGCATTAACCGAATGCATATCCGACTAGAATTTTATCGATAATCTTTTGAGGTAAAAAACGCACCACTTCAAGGGTTTAATTTCTTTGGAACTTGTTCTCATTTCGATGTGAAACTTGCACCTGGTGAAAATTAGTCTGATGGAAGGAAAGAGCTTCGAACATAAATGCCCGATATGAATTTATCAAGTAGCAACTCTTTCTCAAAAAATATACGAATCCACTGATGTATTGTTCTTACAGTGTTTTGTCTTATCAAATCTTGGTGGAAACTTCATCAGTTTATAAGTTTCATTATTTTCACACTCATGTCATTTTTCAGCTAATGTTGTCAAGGAGTGGCTGATGTAGTGTACTGCTTCATTTGTGACATCACCTGAATTAATCATCTCAACTACTTTCTGACTGACAGTGTGCTCTCAAAAGCTAGTATTAGCCAAATGCAGATCCCACATGAATTTTATGTATGGTCTTCGGGCGTTTAGTAGGCGTCACTTTCAAGATATAATTTTAGGAAAATTTGTCCTCAATTTGATGTGAAACTTGCGCCTGTTAAAAACTGATCTGATGGAAGGCAGGAGCTTCGAACATAAATGCCTAATATGAACTTATCAAGTAATAACTCTTTCTTATAAAATATATAAATGCACTGATGTATTGTTCTTGCTGTGTTTTGTCTTGTTAAATCTTGGCGGAAACTTCGTCAGTGGGTAAGTTTCATAATTTTCAGACTCATGTCATCTTTCAGCTAATGTTGTCAAGGAGTGGCTGATCTAGTGTACTGCTTCGTTTGTGACATCACCTGAATTAATCATCCAAACTACTTTCCAACTGAAAGTGTGTTCTCTTAAGCTAGTATTACCCAAATGAAGATCCGAATAGATGTTTATTCCTAACCTTTTGGCGTGTGAAACGCACCACTTTGACTCTCAAATTTTCCGGAAATTTGCTCTCAATTCTGTGTGAAACTCGAACCTGTTGGAAACTGATCTGATTCAGGGCAAGAGTTTCAAACAAAAGATGCCCAATATCAACTTATCAAGAAATTAACTCTTTCTTCAAGATATATATGAAGGCACTGATGTATTGTTCTTGCTGTATTTTGGCTTGTGAAATCTTGGCGGAAACTTCATCAGGTCGTAAGTTTCATAATTTTCAGGCTCATCTCATCTTTCAGCTAATGTTGTAACGGAGTGGCTGATCTAGTGTACTGCTTCGTTTGTGACGTCGCCTGAATATTAACCATCTACACTACTTTCTGACTGACAGCGTGTTCTCAAAAGCTGGCATTAACCAAATACATATCCGACTAGATGTTTATCAATAATCTTTTGGGGTAAAGTACGCACCATTTCAAGGGTTTAATTTCTTGGGAACTTGTCCTCATTTCGATGTGAAACTTGCACCTGGTGAAAATTAGTCTGATGGAAGGAAAGAGCTTCGAACATAAATGCCCGACATGAACTTATCAAGTAGCAACTCTTTCTCAAAAATTATACGAATCCACTGATGTATCGTTCTTGCAGTGTTTTGTCTTATCAAATCTTGGTGGAAACTTCATCAGTTTATAAGTTTCATTATTTTCACACTCATGTCATCTTTCAGCTAATGTTGTCAAGGAGTGGCTGATGTAGTGTACTGCTTCGTTTGTGACGTCACCTGAATATTAATCATCTAGACTACTTTCTGACTGACACTGTGTTCTCAAAAGCTAGCATTAGCCAAATGCAGATCCCACATGAATTTTATGTATGGTCTTCGGGCGTTTAGTAGGCGTCACTTTCAAGATATAATTTTAGGAGAACTTGTCCTCAATTCTATCTGAAACTTGCGCCTGTTTGAAACTGATTGAATTGAAGGCAAGGGCTTCGAACAGAAATGCCCAATATGAACTTATCAAGTAATAACTCTTTCTCAAAACATATACGAATGCACTGATGTGTCGCTCTTGCTGTGTTTTGTCTTGTCAAATCTTGGCGGAAAATTCATCAGTTCATAAGATTCATAATATTCAGACTCATCTCATCTTTCAGCTGATGTTGTCACGAAGTGGCTGATCTCGTGTACTGCTTCATTTGGGACGTCACCTGAATTAATCATCTCAACTACTTTCTGACTGACAGTGTGCTCTCCAAAGCTACCATTAGCCAAATGCAGATCCCACACGAATTTTATGCATGACCTTCTGTCGTTTAGTAGGCGCCATTTTTGGGGTATATTTTGAGCAGAACTTATCCTCAATTCGATGTGAAACTTGCGCCTGTTTAAAACTGATCTGATGGAAGGCAAGAGCTTCGAACAGAAATGCCCGATATGAACTCATCAAGTAATTAACTCTTTCTCAAAAAACATACAATAGCACTGATGTATTTTTCTTGCTGTGTTTTGTCTTGTCAAATCTTGGCGGAAACTTCATCAGGAAGTAAGTTTCATAATTTTCAGACTCATCTCATCTTTCAGCTGATGTTGTCACAGAGTGGCAGATCTAGTGTACTGCTTCGTTTGTGACGTCACCTGAATTAATCATCTGAACTACTTTCTGCCTGAAAGTGTCTTCTCTTTAACCTAGCATTACTCAAATGAAGATCCAAAGAGGTGTTTATTCACAACCTTTTGGCGTGTTGAACGCATCACTTTCAGGGTATAATTTTACGGATACTTGTCCTCAATTTTATGTGAAACTTGCACCTGTTGAAAACTGATCTGATGGAGGGCAAGAGTTTCGAACATAAGATGCCCAATATCAACTGATCAAGTAATTGACTCTTTCTCAAAAAATATGCGATCGCACTGATGTATTGTTCTTTCTATGTTTTCTCTTGTCAAATCTTGTTGGGAACTTCATCAGCGGGTAAGTTTCTTTATCTTCACACTCACCTCATCTTTCAGCTAATATTTTCACGGAGCGGTGATCCAGTGTACTTCTTCATTTGTGCCGTCACCTGTAATACTTATCTCATCTACTTTCTGACTGACAGTGGGCTCTCAAGAGCTAGCATTAGCCAAACGCAGATCCTACATGAAGTTTATGTCTGACCTTCTGGCGTTGAGTAGGCATCACTTTTGGGGTATAATTTTAGGAGAATTTGTCCTCAATTCTATCTGAAACTTGTGCCTGTTTAAAACTGATCTGATGGAAGGCAAGAGCTTTGAACACAAATGCCCAATATGAACTTATCAAGTAATAACTCTTTCTCAAAAAATATACAAATGCATTGATGTGTCGCTCTTGCTGTGTTTTGTCTTGTCAAATTTTGGCGGAAAATTCATCAGTTCATAAGTTTCATAATATTCAGACTCATCTCATCTTTCAGTTAATGTTGTCACGAAGCGGCTGATCTCGTGTACTGCTTCATTTGTGACGTCACCTGAATTAATCATCTCAACTACTTTCTGATTGACAGTGTGCTCTCCAAAGCTACCATTAGCCAAATGCAGATCCCACACGATATTTATGTATGACCTTCTGCTGTTTAATAGGCGCCATATTCGGGGTATGTTTTGAGGAGAACTTGTCCTCAATTCGATGTGAAACTTGCACCTGTTTAAAACTGATCGGATGGAAGGCAAGAGCTTCGAACAGAAATGCCCGATATGAACTCATCAAGTAATTAACTCTTTCTCAAAAAACATATGATAGCACTGATGTATTGTTCTTGCTGTGTTTTGTCTTGTCAAATCTTGGCGGAAACTTCATCAGGAAGTAAGTTTCATAATTTTAAGACTCGTATCATCTTTCAGCTAATGTTGTCACGGAGTGGCAGATCTAGTGTACTGCTTCGTTTGTGATGTCACCTGAATTAATCATCTGAATTACTTTCTGCCTGAAAGTGTCTTCTCTTTAACCTAGCATTACCCAAATGAAGATCCAAAGAGATGTTTATTCATAACCTTTTGGCGTGTAGAACGCGTTATTTTAAGGGTAAAATTTTGCAGGAACTTTTTCTGAATTCTATGTGAAACTTGCACCTGTTGAAAACTGATCTGATGGAGGGCAAGAGTTTCGAACATAAATGCCCGATATGAACTTATCAAGAAATTAACACTTTCTTCAAAATATATATAAATGCACTGATGTATTGTTCTTGCTGTGTTTTGTCTTGTCAAATCTTGGTGGAAACCTCATCAGTTGGTAAGTTTCATAATTTTCAGACTCATCTCATCTTTCAGTTGATGTTGTCAAGGAGTGGCAGATCTAGTGAACTCCTTCATTAGTAACGTCACCCGAATTAATCATCTACTTTCTGACTGACAGTGTGTTCTCTTAAGCTAGCATTACCCAAATGAAGATCCAAAGAGATGTTTATTCATAACCTTTTGGCATGTAGAACGTGTCACTTTCATTGTATAATTTTACGGGTACTTGCCCACAAGTCTATGTGAAACTTGCGCCTGTTAAAAACTGATCTGATGGAGTGTAAGAGTTCGGAACAGAAGATGCCCAACATCAACTTAGCAAGTAATTAACTTTTTCTTCAAAAAAAGATATGATAGCACTGATGTATTGTTCTTGCTCTGTTGTGTCTTGCCAAATCTTGGCGGAAACTTCATCAGCGAGTAAGTTTCATAATTTTCAGACTCATCTCATCTTTCAGCTAATGTTGTCACGGAGTGGCTGATCTAGTGTACTGCTTTGTTTGTGATGCCACCTGAATATTAACCATCTAGACTTCTTTCTGACTGACAGTGTGCGTTCAAAAAGTGGCATTACCCAAGTACAGATCCAACTAGATGTTTAACAATAAGCTCTTGGGGTAAAGTACGCATCACTTCAAGGGTTTAATTTCTTGGGAACTTGTCCTCAATTTGATGTGAAACTTGCACCTGGTGAAAATTAATCCAATGGAAAGAAAGATCTTCGAACATAAATGTCCAATATGAACTTATCAAGTAATAACTCTTTCTCAAAGAATATACGAATACACTGATGTATTGTTCTTGCTGTGTTTTGTCTTCTCAAATCTTGGTGGAAAATTCATCAGTTCATAAGTTTCATAATTTTCAGACCTATTTCATCTTCCAGCTAATTTTGTCACGGAGTGGCTGATCTTGTGTACTGCTTCGTTTGTGACGTCACCTGAGTTAATCATCTCAACTACTTTCTGACTGCCAGTGTGCTCACAAAAGCTGGCATCAGCCAAATGCAGATCCCACATGAATTTTATGTATGACCTTCTGCCGTTTAGTAGGCGTCACTTTGGGGGTATACCTTTAGGAGAACTTGTCCTCAATTCGATGTGAAACTTGCGCCTGTTTAAAACTGATCGGATGGAAGGCAAGAGCTTTGAACATAAATGCCCGATACGAACTTATGAAGTAATTAACTCTTTCTTCAAAAACTATGCGAATGCACTGATGAATTGTTCTTACTGTGTTTTGTCTTGTCAAATCTTGGCGGAAACTTCATCAGGAAGTAAGTTTCATAATTTTCAGACTCATCTCATATTTCAGCTGATGTTGCCATGGAGTAGCTGATCTAGTGTACTGCTTCATTTGTGACATCACCTGAATTAATCATCTCAACTTTTTTCTGACTGGCAGTGTCTTCTCTTAAGCTAGCATTACCCAAAGGAAGATCCGAAAAGATATTTATTCATAACCTTTTGGCGTGTAGAACGCATAACTTAGAGTCTAAAATTTTCCGAGAATTTGTTCTCAATTCTATGTGAAACTTGCATCTGTTGAAATCTGATCTGCTTGAGGGCAGGAGTTTCGAACATAAATGCCCGATATAAACCTATCAAGTAATTAACTCTTCCTTCAAAAAATATATGATACCACTGATGTATTGTATTTCCCATGTTTTATCTTGTCAAATCTTAACGGAAACTTCATCAGCAGGTAAGTTTGATCATTTTCACACTCATCTCATCTTTCAGTTAATGTTTTCGCCGAGTGGCTGATCTAGTGTACTGCTTCATTTGTGACGTCACCTGAATATTGATCATCTACACTACTTTCTGACTGACAGTGTGTTCTCAAAAGCTAGCATTATCTCAATGCAGATCTGACTAGATGTTTATTGATAATCTTTGGGGGTAAAGCACATGCCATTTCAAGGGTTTAATCTCTCAGAAACTTGTCCTCAATTCGATGTGAAACTTGCACCTGGTGAAAATTAATCTGATCGAAGGAAAGAGCTTCAAACATTAATGCCCAATATGAACATATCAAGTATTAACTCTTTCTCAAAAAATATACGAATGCACTGATGTATTGTTCTTGCTGTGATTTGTTTCGTCAATCTTGGCGGAAACTTCATCAGTTCATAAGTTTCATAATTTTCACACTCATCTCATCTCTCAGCTAATGTTGTCACGAAGTGGCTGATCTAGTGTACTGTTTCGTTTGTGACGTCACCTGAATTAACAATCTTAACTACTTTCTGACTCGCAGTGCGCTCTCAAAAGCTACCATTAGCCAAATGCAGATCCCACATGAATTTTATGTATGACCTTCTGGCGTTTAGTGGGCGTCACTTTCAAGGTATAATTTTAAAAGATCTTGTCCTCAATTCTATGTGAAACTTACGCCTGTTTAAAACTGATCTGATGGAAGGCAAATGAAGATCCAATTGGATGTTTATTCATAACCATTTGGCGTGTAGAACGCGTCATTTTGAGGGTAAAATTTTCCGTGGACTTGTTCTCAATTCTATGTGAAACTTGCACCTGTTGAAACTGATATGGAAGGAAAGAGCTTCGAACATAAATGCCCAATATGAACTCATCAAGTAATTAACTCTTTCTTCAAAAATTATATGATAGCACTGATGTATTGTTCTTCCTGTGATTTCTCTTGTTAATTCTTGGCGGAAACTTCATCAGGACGTAAGTTTCATAATTTTCAGACTCATCTCATCTTTCAGCCAATGTTGTCACGGAGTGGCTGATCTAGTGTACTGCTACGTTTGCGACATCACCTGAATTAATCATCTCAATTACTTTCTGACTGCCGGTGTCTTCTCTTAAGCTACCACTACCAAAATGAAGATCAGAATTTACGTCTATTCATAACCTTTTGGCGTGTAGAACGTGTAACTTTCAGGGTATAAATTTATGGGTACTTGTCCTCAAGTCTATGTGAAACTTGTGCCTTTCGAAAACTGATCTGATGGAGGGTAAGAGCTTCGAACATAAGATATACAATATCAACTTAGAAAGTAAATAACCCTGTTTCAAAAAATATACAATCACACTGATGTACTGTTCTTGCTGTGTTTTCTCTTGTCAAATCTTGGCGGAAACTTCATCAGCCGGTAAGTGACATAATTTTCAGACTCATCTCATTTTTCATCTAATATTGTCACAGAGTGGCTGATCTGACGTACTGCTTCGTTTGTGACGTCACCTGAATATTAATCATCTACACTACTTTCTGACTGACAGTGTGTTCTCAAAAGTTGGCATTACCCAAATGCATATCCGACTAGATGTTTATTGATAATCTCTCAGGCTAAAGTACGCGTCACTTCAAGGGTATAATTTCTCAGGAACTTGTCCTCAAATCAACGTGAAACATGCACCTGGTGAAAATTACTCCGATGGAAGACAAGAGCTTCGAACATAAATGCACAATATGAACTTCTCAAGTAATAACTCTTTCTCAAAAAATATATGAATGCACTGATGTATTGTTCTTGCTCTGTTTTGTCTTGTCAAATCTTGGCGGAAACTTCATCAGTTCATAAGTTTCATAATTTTCACACTCATCTGATCTTTCATCTAATCTTGTCAAGGAGTGGCTGATCTAGTGTACTGCTTCGTTTGTGATGTCACCCGAATCACTCATCTCAACTACTTTCTGACTGACAATGTGCTCTCAAAAGCTAGCATTAGCCAAATGCAGATCCACCATGAATTTTATGTATGACCTTCTGGCGTTTAGTAGGCGTCACTTTTGGGGTATAATTTTAGGGGAATTTGTCCTCAATTCTATGTGAAACTTTCGCCTGTTTAAAACTGATCTGCTTGAGAGCAGGAGTTTTAAACATAAATGTCCGATATAAACTTTTCTACTAATTAACTCTTTCTTCAAAAAATATATGAATGCACTGATGTATTGTTCTTGCTGTGTTTTGTCTTGTCAAATCTTGGCGGAAACGTCACCAGTTCGTAAGTTTCATAATTATCAGACTCACCTCATGTTTCAGCCAATGTTGTCACGGAGTGGCTGATCTAGTGTACTTTGTTTGTAACGTCACCTGAACATTAACCATCTACACTACTTTCTGACTGACAGCGTGTTCTCAAAAGCTGGCATTAACAAAATACATATCCGACTGGATGTTTATCGATAATCTTTTGGGGTAAAGTATGCGCCACTATAAGGGTCTAATTTCTCAGGGGCTTGTCCTCAATTCAATGTGAAACTTGCACCTGGTGAAAATTAATCTGATGGAAGGGAAGAGCTTCGAACATAAATGCCCGATATGAACTTATCAAGTAGTAACTCTTTCTCAAAAAACATACGATTGCACTGATGTATTGTTCTTGCTCTGTTTTGTCTTGTCAAATCCTGGAGGAAATTTCATCAGTTCATAAGTTTCATAATTTTCAAACTCATCTCATCTTTCAACTAATGTTGTCACGGAGCGGCTGATCTAGTGTACTGCTTCGTTTGTGACGTCACCTGAATTAATCATCTCAACTACTTTCTGACTGACAGTGTGCTCTCAAAAGCTAGCATTAGCCAAATGCAGATCCCACACAAACTTTATGTATGACTTTTTGGCGTGTAGTGCGCGTCACTTTCGGGGTATAATTTTAGGAGGATTTCTCCTCAATTCAATGTGAAACCTGCACCTGTTTAAAACTGATCTGATGGAAGGCAAGAGCTTCGAACATAAATGCCCGATATGAACTTATCAAGTAGTAACTCTTTCTCAAAGATTATACGATAGTACTGATGTATTGTTCTTGCTGTGTTTTGTCTTGTTAAGTCTTGGAGGAAACTTCATCAGTTCATAAGTTTCATAATTTTCAGAGTCATCTCATCTTTCAGCTAATGTTGTCACAGAGTGGCTGATCTAGTGTACTGCTTCATTTGTGACGTCACCTGAATTAATCATCCCAACTACTTTCTGACTGACAGTGTACACTCAAAAGCTAGCATTAACCAAATGCAGATCCCACATGAATTTTATGTATGACCTTCTGGCGTGAAATAGGCGTCATTTTCAGCCTATGATTATAGAAGGACTTATCATCAATTCTATGTGAAACTTGCACCTATTTAAAACTGATCTGATGAAAAGGAAGAGCTTCAAACATAAATGCCCGATATGAACTTTTCAAGTAATGTCTCTTTCAATATACGATTGCACTGATGGATTGTTCTTCCTCTGTTTTGTCTTGTCAAATCTTGGCGGAAACTTCATCAGGAAGTAAGTTTCATAATTTTCAAACTCATCTCATCTTTCAGCTAATGTTGTCACGGAGTGGCTGATCTAGTGTACTGCTTCATTTGTGAAGTCAGGTGAATTAATCATCTCAACTACTTTCTGACTGGCAGTGTACTCTCAAAATCTGGCATCAGCCAAATGCAGATCCCACATAAATTTTGTGTATGACCTTCTGGCGTTTAGTAGCCGCCACTTTTGGGGTATAATTAGAGGAGAACTTGTATTTAATTCTTTGCGAAACTTGCGCCTGTTTAAAACAGATCTGATGGAAGGCAAGAACTTTGAACATAAATGCCTGATATGAACTCATCAAGTAATTAACTCTTCCTTCAAAAATTATACAATAGCACTGATGTATTGTTCTTGCTGTGTTTTGTCTTGTTAAATCTTGGCGGAAACTTCATCAGCGGGTAAGTTTCATAATTTCCAGACTCATCTCATCTTGCAGCTGATGTTGTCACGGAGTGGCTGATCTAGTGTACTGCTTCATTTGTGAAGTCACCTGAATTAATCATCTTTACTACTTTCTGATTGAAAGTGTGTTCTCTTAAGCTAGCATTACCCAAACTAAGATCCAAAGAGATGTTTATTCATAACCTTTTGGCGTGTAGAACGCGTCACTTTCAGGGTATAATTTTACAGGTACTTGTCCTCAAGTCTATGTGAAACTTGCGCCTGTTGAAAACTGATCTGATGGAGGGCAAGAGTTTCGAACATAAGATGCCTAATTTCCACTTATCAAGTAATTAACTCTTTCTTCAAAAAATATATGATAGCACTGATGAATTGTTCTTGCTGTGTTTGGTCTTCTTAAATCTTGGCGGAAACGTCATCAGCTGATAAGTTTCATAATTTTCAAACTCATCTCATCTTCCAGCTAATGCTGTCACGGAGTGGCTTATCTAGTGTAATGCATCGTTTATAACGTCACCTAAATTAATCATCTCTACTGCTTTCTGATTGAAAGTGTATTCTCTTAAGCTAGTATTATCCAAATGAAGATCCGAATAGATGTTTATTCATAACCTTTTGGCGTGTAGAACGCGTCACTTTCAGGGTATAATTTTACGGGTACTTGTCCTCAAGTCTATGTGAAACTTGCGCCTGTTTAAAACTGATCTGATAGATGGCAAGAGTTTCGAACATAAGATGTCCTATATCCACTTATCAAGTAGTTTACTCTTTCTTCAAAAAATATGATACACTGATGTACTGTTCTTGCTGTGTTTTCTCTTGTCAAATCTTGGCGGAAACTTCATCAGCGGGTAAGTTTCACAATTTTCACACTTTTAGCTAACGTTATCACGGAGTGGCTGATCTAGTGTACTGCTTTGTTTGTGATGCCACATGAATATTAATCATCTACACTCCTTTCCGACTGACAGTGTGTTCTCGAAAGCTGGCATTACCCAAATGCGTATCTGACTAGATGTTTATCGATAATCTTTTGGGGTAAAGTGTGCGTCACTTCAAGGGTTTAATTTCTTGAAAACTTGTCCTCAATTTGATGTAAAACTGGCACCTGGTGAAAATTAGTCTGATGGAAGGCAAGAGCTTCAAACATAAATGCCCGATATGAACTTATCAAGTAAGAACTCTTTCTCAGAAAAATATGCAAATGCACTGATGTATTGTTCTTGCTCTGTTTTGTCTTGTCAAATCTTGGTGGAAAATTCATCAGTTCATAAGTTTCATAATTTTCACACTCATCTCATCTTTCATCTAATGTTGTCACGGAGTGGCTGATCTAGTGTACTGCTTCGTTTTTGATGTCACCTAAATTAATCGTCTCAACTACTTTCTGACTGACACTGTGCTCCCAAAAGCTAGCAGATCCCACGTGAATCCCACATTAGACCATTGCAGATCCCACTCAAATTTTATGCTCGACCTTCTGGCGTTGACTGGACGTCCCTTTCAGGGTATAATTTCCTGGGATTTTGTCCTCAGTTCGATGTGATATTTGCACCAGTTGCAAACTGATCTGATGGAAAGCAGGTGCTTCGAACATAAATGCTCAATAAGAACTAATCAAGTAAATAACTCTTTCTTCAGAAAATTTACGAATGCACTGATGTATTGTTTTGCTGTGTTTTGTCTCGTCAAATCTTGGTGGTAACTTCATCAGGACGTAATTTTCATAATTATCGGACTCTTGTTATCTTTCCGTTGATGTTGTCACGGAGTGGCTCATCTAGTGTGCTGCTTCATTTGTGAAGTCACCTGAATATTAATCATCTGAGCTACTTTCTGACTGTCAGTGTGCTCTCTTAAGCTTGCTTTAGCCAAATGCAGATCCCACTTGAATTTTATATCTGATCTTCGGCGTGTATTAACCGTAACTTTCAGGGTATAATTTTCCGGGAACTAGTCCTCAATTCTTTCTGAAATATGCACCTGTTGAAAACTGATCTGACGGAAGGCAAGACCTTCGAACATAAATGACCGATATGAACTTATCAAGTACTAACTTTTTCTTCAAAAAATATCCGAAGGCGCTGATATATTGTTCTCGCTATGTTTTATCTTGTCAAATCTTAACGGAAACATTACCAGGCAGTATCATAAGTTCCAGATTCATCTCATCTTTCAGCTAATGTTGTCACAGAGTGGCTGATCTGGTGTACTGCTTCATTTGTGACGTCACCTGAATTAATCATCTCAACTACTTTCTGACTGACAGTGTGTTCTCATAAGCTAGCATTTACCAAATGCAGATCCCACTACAATTTTATGTATGACCTTCTGGCATGTAGTAGGTGTCACAATTGGGGTATAATTTTAGGGCAACTTGTCCGCAATTCAATGTGTTATCTGCACCATTTGAAAACTGATCTGATGGAAGGCAAGAGCTTTGATAACAAATGCCCGATATGAACTTATATAATTAACTCTTTCTTCAAAAAATATACGATACCACTTATGTATTGTTCTTGCTGTGTTTTCTCCTCTTAAGTCTTGGTGGAAACTTCATCAGGAAATAAGTTTCATAATTTTCACACTCATCTCATCTTTCAGCTGATGTTGTCACAGAGTGGCTGATCTAGTGTACTGCTTCATTTGTGACGTCACCTGAGTTAATCATCTCAACTACTTTCCGACCGGCAGTGTGTTCTCTTAAGCTAATAATACCCAAATGCAGATCCCACTAGAAGATAATTCATAACCTTTTGGCGTGTAGAACGCGTCACTTTCAGGGTCTAATTTTACAGGTACATGTCCTCAAGTTTATGTGAGACTTCCACCTGTTGAAAATTAATCTGCAGGGAGGAAAGAGCTTCGAACATAAATGTCCGATATGAGCTTATCAAGTAATAACTCTTTCTTCAAAAAATATACGATAGCACTGATGTATTGTTCTTGCTGTGTTTTGTCTCGTCAAATCTTGCCAGAAACTTCATCAGGGAGTAAGTTTCATAATTTCCAGACTCATCTCATCTTTCAGCTAATGTTGTCATGGAGTGACTGATCTAGTGTACTGCTACATTTGTGATGTCACCTGTAATAATCATCTCAATTACTTTCTGGCTGACAGTAAACTCCCAGAAGCTAGCATTACCCAAATACAGATCCCACTCGAATTTTATATATGACATCCTGGCATGTAATAGACGTCACTTTCGGGATATAATTTTAAGAGATCTTGTCCTCAATTCTATGTGAAACTTGCACCTGTTGAAAACTGATCTGATGGAAGGCAAGAGCTTCGATAATAAATGCCCTATATGAACTTATCAAGTAATTAAATCTTTCTTCAAAAAATAAATGATAGCACTGATGTATTGTTCTTGCTGTGTTTTGTCTTCTTAAATCTTGGCAGAAACTTCATCAGGCAAAAAGTTTCATAATTTTTAAACTCATCTCATCTTTCAGCTGATGTTGTCATGGACCGGTTGATCTAGTGCACTGCTTCATTTGTAACGTCATCTGAATTAATCATCTCAACTACTTTCCGACCGGCAGTGTGTTCTCTTAAGCTAATATTACCCAAATGCAGATCCGACTAGAAGTTTTTTCATAACCTTTTGGCATGTAAAACGCGTCACTTTCAGGGTTTAATTTTACAGGTACTTGTTCTCAAGTCTATGTGAGACTTCCACCTGTTGAAAATTAATCTGCTGGAAGGAAAGAGCTTCGAACATAAATGCCCGATATGAACTTATCAAGTAATAACTCTTTCTTCAGAAAATATATGAATGCACTGATGTATTGTTCTTGCTGTGTTTTGTCTTCTCAAATCTCGGCGGAAACTTCATCAGGGAGTAAGTTTCATAATTTTCAGACTGATTTCATCTTTCAGCTAATGTTGTCACGAAGTGGCTGATCTAGTGTACTGCTACGTTTGTGACGTCACCTGTAATAATCATCTCAACTACTTTCTGACTGACAGTGAGCTCTCAAAAGCTAGCATTACCCAAATACAGGTCCCACTCGAATTTTATATAGGACATCCTGGTGTGTAGTAGGCGTCACTTTTGGGGTATAATTTTAGGAGATCTTGTCCTCAATTCTATGTGAAACTTGCACCTGTTGAAAACTGATCTGATGGAAGGCAAGAGCTTCGATAATAAATGCTCGATATGAACTTATCAAGTAATTAACTCTTTCTTCAAAAAATACATGATAGCACTGATGTATTGTTCTTGCTGTGTTTTGTCTTTTCAAATCTTGGCGGAAACTTCATCAGGAAGTAAGTTTCATAATTTTCAGACTTATCTCATCTTTCAGCTGATGTTATCACGGAGTGGCTGATCTAGTGTACTGCTTCATTTGTGAAGTCACCTGAATTAATCATCTCAACTACTTTCTGACTGGCAGTGTGTTCTCTTAAGCTAATATTACCCAAATGCAGATCTGACTAGAAGTTTATCATAACCTTTTGGCGTGTAGAACGCGTCACTTTCAAGCAGTGCTGAAACAATCTAACATATTCTCGAACGAGTAATCTAACGAATACCTGGTCTTTGAACAAACGAATAATCTATTATTCTATGGCATGATGACAATGTCAGTGGCTGACAAGGAAATGCTCCTAGCATGCTGTTTTCCAATGATTGAGATTAGTAACAAGTGATCTCATTCAATGCATTATCGAGGGTTTTGACCAAGTAGGGAGAGAGAGAGAGAGGGAGAGAGAGAGAGGGGGGAGAGAGAGAGAGGGAGAGAGAGAGAGAGAGGGAGAGAGAGAGAGAGAGAAAGAGAGAGAGAGAGAGAGAAAGAGAGAGAGAGAGAGAGAAAGAGAGAGAGAGAGAGAAAGAGAGAGAGAGAGAGAGA
>JAOWAW010114990.1:2580-13182 GCA_028565695.1 Nicola tetela
AGCTCAAGTGACCACTTGAAATTTTCAACAGGCTCAATTGTTTCAAGAAAATTTCAAGACGTCCTCTGAACCACTTCAGGGGTAGTGTTACCTTTGTCTATCATTTTAGATTGCTCTCTCCTTGTTTATCCCCAGAGCCATCATTCTGTATGGAATGATCTTGCTGGAGACATTCATCAGATGAAAACCCTCTGTCTTTAAAGCTGCTTTGGGGAAACGTTATTTGTAATTTTTCACTGATGTGTTTTCCATTTCTTTCCCTCTAGCATGTATCACCCTGTAATTGTTTTTGTTTTATTTCCTTTTGTAACCCTCCAACACTGTGTGACCTTGATAAGTATTCCTGATGTTGTAACCCTCCAACAGGAGTGTGACCTTGATAAGCATGCTTTTTTTGCAGTCCTGTATAATTATCAAATAGCAAAGTATATGTTATCACGTGTGTCCTATATAACTGTCTAACAGTACACTTTATTTGCATCTGTGCAGTCTTGTTCTTGTCCATGTCTTAAACTGTAGAGATCCATTGGATGGGGGAAAGCCTGTTTATGTTATTATTGTGATTGCTTTATTGCCATGGTATCTAACTATGAGTATACAAGCGTACTTGGGCAGGCATACAGTTTTCATGGTTTCTCAGCTTCACAAAGTCTCTTTAAAAGGACTGAGAAATTGCCCAAGAAACATTGCAGGAAAAGATAGATACTTTCTTATTCTTAGGTTCTGCCTACACAAATACCAAAATGCCGTGATGACTGCAGGTGACACCCACGCTGAATCAGAGTTGGCACAGTGGATAGTGGCTGTTGGGCTCCTTGACCTTTGGAGCTGGAGTCGGTGAACTTGAAAATCGAAGATGACGGGCTGGCCCGTGCGTCTGCTGAACATGCAGAGGCTAAACTATCCTTTTCAACGAGTCCACTCGAAGAACATAAAGATGCTACTCGTAGCCTAGTAGGTTTACTGTGTCTCCTTTACTTCTGCGCGACCGTGGGTCATGCTTGAGTGCCTAGGCGCCTAACCGATTACACGAGAAGCCTGGAGTAGATAAGATGCTTACCATGTAGCTGTAGATACCAGGGCCTTGGGGCGTGTTTCATTAGATATCTACATGCACCTACATGTATTTCGGAAGAGGTTGACCGGAACAGACTTCTCTGCTCTGTGCGACGGCAGTTTATCGGGACGTACCTAAAACGCAAACTCTTCCGAAATCAGTAAGCCCTGGCTCATACCCTATTATGATCACTTTCTAGGTGCCTTCAGCTGCATGACGCGCCACGGACTGCCGTGCCCACGTGGTTTAACACCGAAGCTCTTCTCCATAGACTTGAACGGCCTGTTTCAAAAGTTATGTATGGCACGTTCTCTTCCGAAATGTGCAGCTCACCGACACAATACTGTTTGTAATGCTGACATGCTCCAGTCATTACCATGCACTAATGGTAACCGGTTCTGAAGGCTACAGCACTCCGGCTGGTCGGCCCCCGAAGCAGGCTAACTTAGGTACCTACTCGGCATGCCCGCATCGGTTCATCGGGAATGCAAAGTGAAGAGAAGTGAAGCATTTTCTCAGCCGAATGTTCGCACTGCTTCTCCCAAGTACATGTCCAGTAGGCTGTTGCTCATCGGCAGTCTTCGGTTTGCTCAGGGTGCAGCACTACTGAAGTGACGTGAACTGCTAGCTGAAGGGTTATTGGGGTCCCGCTTGGAGATAGAAGGGCGTACTGAGACCGGTTTCAAGCTTCGGTTTCCGGACCCCGGGAAAATTCTGGTCGCTCACCACTGACCAGTCGACCAGAAAACTCTACAATGGGGGAGTGTAGCAGTGGTGCTACTCGCTGTGTGAAAGTGCTGATTTACCTTGCAGTCGTTGTGTCTTCGTCGTGCATGCTTTATGGGTTTGTACAGTCGTGGCGATCCCTCAAGAAGTGCCCGCTGGGTGGATCAACGTGCATTCTCTTCGGCGACTTCAGTGCTCTTGGGAACGACAGCTGTGCACCTGACAATATGAAAAACTTTTCCACAACCGTTGGTGGCAACGACCTATTTTGCCAGTACTGCATGGTTTCCGCTGCAGGACAGCTTGTGGTTGCAGTGTTAGCATGTATAATTGTATTGCACCGCTTGCGACGCTTTAAGCCCGGCAGGTCGGCCATATCTCCGCTGGAGTTATTCGTGATCTGTCTGGCCTTTGCTGTTGCCTTTGGTACGGCGCTGAGTGTCGCTATGGGGTTTAAGCTCTTCTGCGAACGCACGTCTGAGCATTGGAATGATGTAGGCTCAATCTACCGTCACTTGAACGTGACCAAACCAGGGCATTGTCGAGATACACGGCTGACTATGGATGGCAAGACTGCGGATACCCATTTTTATGACGACATACACCTCGCTCACGTTACTGCCTGGATAGCGGCCGGCGCGTGGTTTCTTCACTTGATTATGTCAATATTCGGTGTATGCAGCTATCGTAAGCGTGGAGCAACTCCTCTGAACATTAAACGGGAGGAGAAGAGAAAGAAAGAGAAGGAGAATGAGAAAGAGTTGAGAGAAAAAAAGGCCTGGAAAAAGAAAGAAAAGAAGCAGAAAAAGAAGGAGGAAGAGAAAGAAAAGAAGCAGAAAAAGAAGGAGGAAGAGAAAGAAAAGAAGAAGATGGAGAAAGAAGAAAAGAAGAAAGCTAGAGCCTGGAAGAAAGAAAACTCAGCTGTTCAATTGGTGTGAAATTATTCAGCTGGTAATTGGGTCAATCACCAGCTTCATTGGCCACGTGACCCAGCTTTTAAAATTTTGTCTTAAACCTTTGGCTGTAAGTATGATGCTCTCTCCCACACACGCTCACACACATACACCACATTGGAGGACATTTTAAATTGCTGATACAGTAGAAATTTCATGTTTTTTTACACATTTTCAGGGGATTTTCTCCGTTTTCTACAAAGTTACAACTGAAGTGCTTATCCCATTCAGTAGAGTGTTGTTTGCAGTTGTACTTCATGCGATGAAGACGCACCGTGACATACATATATGTACAGTTACAAGTCATGGTGCACAGTACTGAGAACAAGACTGAGTTTGTATTGAACTTATATCACCCATGTAGTCACTCAGATATTTTGTGCAACTCTGAAACAGTTTACAATTACAGTATGAAGTTTTCATGTATTTTGTAGTGTAGTTCTTTACATTACTGGCTGCATGTGGAAAAAACTGGGGTCCAAGCTGCAGCTGATGTGCATTTGTTTGTGCAGGGTAGTACATGAACTTCTGAATACTTGCTGTTGTGAAGACAAGGCTGAATTGACAACTATAATCAGTATGCATTAGGCAACTGAGGGTAGTGACATTGAAAAAAAATTAGGATTCTGAAGCAGTATTTAGCTCTTGATATAATCTTATATGGGAGGGTGTGGAATGCTTGAGAATCATGAAATTGCTTTTCATTACAAAGCCAGGACTGTGAGATCAGTGCAGCTGGTGCCATCAATGGTTACACAGCTTGTTTCTTCTGTTGTGCATAGTAGGAAAATTAACCAGAGCACAGGCATTACACTTTGAACTTGGGGCATTAGCAAATTATTTAACAGCTTGAAGATGTCAAATGTTGCTGATTTCATTTGTAAAGATCACTGGAGCCAAGGGCTAAGATAAAAAAGCCATTTACCAGTGTCACCGTGAGACAAATTAAGGCTCAATTTGAATTCACTGCAGCCTTGCTCACCACATATCAACTATGCTTATACATGTACAACTTCTGATCCTTTCTTGACACTTTGGCTATGATGGCAGGCCATTTGCAGCCAATAGTACGAGTTACTGTAGTTTATCTCTCAGTGCAGTGATATTATCCTCCTCAGGAGGCAAATTTTCTTCCACCAGAAAAAAAAGTTTATTTCAACATGAGTGTGATGACCAAGTTCTTGCTGACTGACTTGAGGTATTCTTAACCATCAGCATAATGGAATGAAGTATTATTGAGCTTCAAGAGTACTGAGTAACTAGTAACTCCATATGTAGGTGGGTCATGGTATGCTCTGAAAGGGTATTTTGCTAGAGGGCTGTGGCAGATAGGAATAGATGGCTTAATTTCTGGCCAGCCTTGAAACAGGACCAATCATGAATAAATCAACAAAATGGTCACCACACTCTAAATTAAGTAGCATCAAGTTCTCTGTTGTTCATATAAAGCATGCAAAGAAACATCAGCAGCTCCAAAGGTAGAATATGAGCACCAAGAGAAAGCCAGTGGCAGAGTGACTCATTGTTTTGTTAAACCAGTCAGTAACAGGTTTCTGCCACTAACATCCAGTTAGCAACTGCATTCTCAGGAACTTGAGTTTGGGGATCATTGCATGAAAAGACTGGTTTGACTATGAATTTTGTGACATGCTCTTATGTACATGTATATAAGCATGAGTATTGTGTGGTTGATGAATTCAGATTGCGCCTTACAATATGCCCCTTTAGCTATCCACTGCAAAGTATACACAGTATATTATACTGAAATATTGTTGGGTTTTGGATATATGAACTAGGAAGTGCATTCATTTTATTACTGTGAGATCACGACCAACACGTACGGATGCTAAGATAAGTTGCTAGGCAGCGCTGTTGCTAGGTCATATCTCCTTGGCCCAACAATCAAGGCGTCCTCTCAAGATCTTGACCTTGAACCCAGGCCTTCCCCTCCAGAACCTCAAAACTGTGATAGTGGTAGTACAAACCCCTTCAGAATGATCACCATCTGCCATTGCAGCATGGCAAAATCTGGGCATGATGCTTGCCACTGACATTGTGCACACCCAACTTGTCGATGGCATGCAACCTTGCTGGTACATTCTATACAGCTACATGAAAATGAAAAGAAAAAGCAAACATAACAAAATGAGCACTTTCACAAAAATACAAATTTGTGGTAATCACTTGGTAATCTGTTCAAAGTGTGGTTTCATGTGAAAAATATTTGACTATGTTTAATTTTTGGATGAGAACTTATTTTCATTGACCACAAAAAAAAAAACTGGAAAACATTGCTTGATACAATCAACCATGCAGACAAATCAAAGGATGCAGTTAAAGGAATTTTAACTAAAGGTCAGAAAATGACAGCAAACATGTGTATGTGTTTGATAAGGAAGGGAATTCTGCTAGTAAAGTTATGATTGTTTTGAATGACTTGTTTGAGTGTCCAGCAATGTGTAACGCTCTGCTTGCTTGTCATTGTGTGTTACAATCGTGCCATTAGCGTCAGCCTCCAGATCAGCCTGGTCGACATATTTGTACCGCATCGACATCACAATAAAGATCAATGTCACCACGCCAATAAGCGCCGCAAAGAAAAAGAACTCCAGCACCTAAACAAGTAAGAGAAACACCTCTTTGCTACATGATAACATTATGCTATTCAAATGCAGAAGTAGCTGCTCAAGCACTTACAATGGAGGAGAGGCAAGGATAGAACAGCATTTTATGAATCATGTCCCCTTACACTAGACATAACTTTTAACTGTTGATTTCAAATTGACTATGGAAAAAATAACAAAACATGTCAATTTAGGCTTTGCAGTGACAAGGCCACACCCCTTACACCTCTTCACACCCCACCCTAAACTGGAAACTTGGAAATACTCCCACACCTGATCAGAGAAGATGCGTGCTTCAGCCACAATGACCACAACAAGATTGCCAAAGGCAACTGTCAACAGCCATACTGCTTGCATAACCGACTTCATTGAAATAGGAGCCTGAACAAACAAAAAAAAAGAAAAAAGAAGAGGCAAATAAGTGAAATATATTCGATATAAACATGTACTGGTACAGAAAACATCAGCTGAACAAACAACCATTCTTGTCAGACAGCTATATGCTTTTTCTGTTGCAATGAGTGCGAACAGTGCTACATGAAGGATTTTATATCTTTGAGGTAAACATCAATAGAAATCAGTCTCCAATTTTTTTTCTACAATGCTCCGAGCAACACCTGTACATGTGCACTAAGTATGATAGCAAGAAGACATTTACTGATGAGAACATCTCTGATCTTTTCTGAGGCAATCTCTTCAACGTCTCACTGATATTTTCTGAGGCAATCTCATCAATGGCTCCCTGATCTTTCCTGAGGCAATCTCATCAAACCCAAACATAAGAAACAGCTAATATATTGCAAGGATCCTCTCCATTTCTAATGACAGACCTGTGAGTAAGCAAACTCCAGACCGGTGATGGAGAACATGACTTCACCAGCTGTTAACACTGCATACTGTGGGATCTGAAGAAGGATGTGCACACTTGCTGGATGCACATCAGTCAGAGCCTCAACCCCTTGCAGGGCCTGCACACAGAGAAATCAAACCAAGCCACCTTGTAAAGTTGAACAGGACAACAGATTAATGAACATTCGACATAGGCACACACACATCAATACACAGAAGTTAGTGGCACAGCACTCTCCCTTCCTCTTTCTCCGTGTGGTGTCGTTGGGTAACTAGATGTAGTATTTTTTTCCATTAGTCTCTCTCCCTCCCTCCCTCCCTCTTATTATCTTTCACGCAATTCTCCTTCACTCTCCTCTCACATAAGTGGACAATACCCCTACCTCACTGGAATCCTCTGGCAGAGGCAGTACTAACAGTGTGTACATGCCACCATTCTCCAACACAACTGTCTGGTTCTGGAATTGTCACACATGAAACACGTCAGTAGTAGGTTATAAGTTCGTAACCAAAACAACAAAAAATTAACAACACTCACTAATCCAGTAAATTAGCCATGCTATTGCTATTACTAATCCAGTTACTGCTAATGCTGGTGCTGAGTAATACCATGCAACCCATGCACAAGAAAATGGATGCTCATTCACTCACACACACACACACACACACACACACACACACACACACACACACACACTTACCTCCAGGGACCTATTGGTAGCATAGCTAAATATCTTCAAGTCCCAACTACAAAACACAATAGAGTAAAGAGCAAATCAGTTGTCAGCATCCAAGCCATTTTGATAGAAAATATAATGTATTACTGTATCTTTTGCTCTTCCACTCTCCCTCTTTCTCTCTTTTTCTCATGTACTCAACTCCCTTGCCCTCCCCCCTCTCTCTCTCTCTCTCTCTCATCAGGAGATACATTAGGCCACCAGTTTTTAAATCAGTGTTTTGCGTCGCCTGCGCACGTATCTCAGGGCCACCACTTAAGAAAAACTACGGTACAGTGCGTCGGGACTCGTGCATGTGTTCTTCGAGCTCACTTTAGGGCTACAGTAGTGGCTGGTCAAACTGGTAGCAGGGGCCACCGGCACCAATGTACCACGCATACTCCTATATGCACGAGGAGATTGTGCATATCGATCGATGAAGGTGCAACAACATGCAGCATGCTTGACTGTACCACAGTACACTCTCACTCTATGCATCCATTTTCATAAATAAATACAAATACCATGAATTTTGTGTCCACACTGTCAGGCGGAGTTAATACATCAGAATGCTTGGTGATGACTTCATACATATTTCTTGGTGTACCTAGTGGGGTTCTTACATACAGAATATTGTGGGTACCTTTTCTTTTTTGAGCACTCCCTCATATCCTTGGCTAGATAAAGGTGACGCAAAACACCGATTAAAAACACTGATGGCCTTACAGAACCAACGATAATCCCTGTGTGGTGTGTATTACAGTGGAACCTGTCTAAGGCCGTATTCACACAGCGTCAAAAATCAACGTTTACATAAACGTTGCCAGGCAGCAGGGGCAAATTGGTCATGTGAGCACTAGACGCCGACAAACAGAGCGGAATACTAGTACTTGGACGTGGGAGCATGAGGGGGGTACAAGAATAAACGCGGTTTGACGGCTGCTGTCTGCTCAGTGAACAGCTGCTGACACTTCTTCATGAGATGCTTCTCATGACCTTTGTTGTGCTCTCGCTGGTTCGTGCTATTTGCGAAAATGATGCCGAAGCACGTGTGGACCGCTGACCTGGAGCAAAAGCTCATGGAAGAGTGGCACAAAGTAGTAGAATCGTCCCAAGGAAGGATGATGACGAAAGCAGAGAAGATAGCGCTTGCTGCTTGTTGCTTGCACTCCAAAAATCTTCTTTCCCCGCCAAGAGCAGGATACAACAAGCTAAGAATAGCAAGGTTCTGCCTGTTTCTTTTTCCTCCTGCTTTGCATAACACTTGTCATTTGCGACAGATTGCGCATGAGTGAATGGCAGTTTGCTCACGCGTAATCTGTCATTCACACCAGAATACGTCCCCAAGGTCGTACTCTCTCCAGCGAATTCGAATATCCGGCTCTGCATAGTCAGGAAAATGAACGCAGACACGGCCCTTAACTTGATCACCAGAGAGAATGGTCGTGGGCAGGAGGCCCCTAGTTCCCAAACTCCTCTAGTCCGGTGCCATTTCCTGATGTTCCACTTCCAGTACCTGTGCGTAGACTTCACAGCAACTTTATGCGCCAGGAAGTTTTGGCAATCCAACACGCCTAGGGCGCCAGGCTGGTGTGAATGCAGGTCTAAAAAGTTAACTGTAGACGGGGTGCACGTGACCCGCGTCAATTGGTTTCTTAGACACTGTGTGAATGCGGCCTAATGCAGGCAGTCAAGGGACTGAAGCCAACTGCCCTTTTTAGAGAGGTGCCTCCACTGCAGAGGTCTAACCCAATCAGCCACCCCTGGCACACACCAAGCCCTGATACCAACAGTTTTCATGCAAGTCCATACTTTCACAGCCTTTATTGGTACATACGTACAGCACATGTATTTACATTAGAAAAGTACATGTTGCTGCTTTTTGTGAATACAGTGCTGTGCAAATATTTGCCAGTACAGTTTTACTGTACAAACTTTTCTGAAAAAAAAAAAAAGTCTGTCTACCACTGAGTTTGTCCTTCAGCAGCTGCTTCTGTACGTAGTCACAGGCATCAGTGATCTTTTGCAGAAGTTCAGCATCATCATGCTCACGTGCAAACTCTTTCACTTCATTGAGGAAGTGAAGAGCTCCTGCATAAATGGTGACTTCAGGTGGTGTTGGGTCATCATTTTCCTCATCCTCCTCAATGGTCGGGTTGTTCATTGCTGGCTGGGAAGTTTCTTTGTTAAGGAGGTCCTCAATCCAGTTCCACAATAGGGGTTTAGCCATAAGTGCATCTTGATCCATACTGGCAAATGCATCTGTGGACGTGGGCTCTGGCAGGTTCAGCAGCTCTGTTGCAGTGGAAACAAGGTCTGTAAGGTTCTCAGGGGCAACTTTGAAACACCTTGACCTGGACACAACGACTGTGGAAATCCTGCATGCAAAAAGCAGTTTGTCACCGTCACTTCCTTAACGCTCTTCGCTGAACTGCTAATCCATTGACAGACATCCACAACGTTGATACACTTGCTCACATCGGCAACTGCTGATGGTGTCTCTTTGTTAAATTGTGCCAGAACATGTTGTAGGAGTTGCAGTAGTCGACCTTGAAGTTTTGTATCACTCCTTGATTGAGTGGTTGCAATTTGGATGTTGCATTTGGTGGAAAAAAAAGACAAGCTTGACATTGGACAGGGTCTCACCATGCGGATGGCAAGGTGTGTAGAGTTCCAATGTCATCCAAGCATTCTTGTTGTTTTTCCATGATACAGGTAGAGAATCCTTGTTGAGGTTATGGAAGCAGTGAGGGTTCGCTGACTTACCAATCACCAAAGGAGTGCAGAGCTTGCCGAGCATGCAGTAGCAGAGAAGAACAGCGAGCCGCTCCTTTGATCGCTCCCCCCCCCCCCCCATGACAGTCGTGTCCCCTGATTGCCAGAGATTTGTCGGGTAGAGCCCTAAAAATGATGCTGGTCTTGTCCATATTGAAGATTTCTTTGGCTGCATAGCCGTCGCAAATCGTTAGGAGGTGCCCTTGCCAGTCAGTCACGGTGTTGTCACTTACACTACAACTCTCCCCACAGGCAGTCTGAAACGTGATGTTGTGGCATTTCTTGAACGAAGACAACCAGCCATTGGATGCCTTGAAGTCGGGCTTCTTTAATCTCTGGGTGAAAGAAGTCGCTTGTTCCTTCATCATGGCTCCAGGAACAGGAACATTTTGTGCCCCTATGCAGCTAAACCACTTTCACGTTGAGTTGTTCAGTTCTTTGTATGGACAGTGTGCACCACATTGACGTTTTGCACTTGGTTTGTTCTGCTCAAATGCCTCTTGCAGTTCCTTCTTGCATTTCAGGATTCTCACAACCTGGGTCTTCCCAACTGAAAACTGTTCTGCTAATTGGTGATGACTTTCGCCACCTTCTTCTGCTTGCTTTGATGACCTCCAGCTTTTTTTCTAGAGTGAGCTCCAATCTAGAACTTTTCCTGCCTGTAGCCATGTTCAATTTAGCCCCACACCGTGGTCGAAACCGTTGAAATGATGACCCATGCTGCATTTAGTTGTGTCGGTTTTTACGGTCATCGAGCCATAGGCCATGTGTATCACAAGTACAATGTACACATGTAAATGTCACCAGGGCCAAGCCATGCATACGCTCGAGCTGTGAATGCGGTAAAAATAAACAAGTAAAAAATAGCGCTTGTCACCAGCACTGAGCCATGCATACACACT
>JAOWAW010115001.1:0-13181 GCA_028565695.1 Nicola tetela
GGGGGAGGGAGGGAGGGAGGGAGGGAGAGAGGGAGAGAGAGAGAGGGAGAGAGAGGGAGAGGGAGAGAGAAAGAGAGGGAGAGAGAGAAAGAGAGAGAAAGGGAGAGGGAGAGAGAGAGAGAGAGAGGGAGGGGATGACTGGAATAACAAGCTTAGAGAAAAATGTGGATTAAGAAGTACACACATAAATTATGTAGATGTAAATCTATGGGAAACCTCATCTACAGAAACTGTTACAAATAGCTACATACAATGGCATCACACCCTACCATTCTTATACATTTTACACAATGCAAAAGCATGAAGAGGAGATGGAAAAAGTATGCTGAATCCAGAAAGAAGAAAAGAGAGAAGACTGTGGTGACAAAGAAGAAGACACACTTAACAGCAGAGCACAAGAAACACCAAACAAGGACTAGCAGGGAAACGTAGTCTTTGAAAGAATATGGCAGGGAAAGAAAGCAGCAGGAAATCACAGTGTGTCCACTTACATCATCCTTGAGATTAACAGCAGCACCAAGGCGCAGAAGTTCTTGTACAGTCACCTCATTTCCTTTTTCGCTGGCGACATGAAGAGGACTCTAAGCAACACAGGTAAAATATTCCTAACCAATTATCATCTGCCTCCATGGTCTTGCAGGGTTAAAATATTCTGAATTAACCAGAGGAAACTTGTGATAATATATCAGTCAGTAATGTCTCCAGCACCAGTAGAGAGGGTTCTCATCATGCAAGGTTATTCCAGTCTTACCCTTGGGCTTTTGGATGTCATTTGGTTCACATCTAAGCTATATGACGTTACCAGGTGAGTAGGAAGGTGAACATGATTGTAATAACATGCACAGTGAAGTGCACTACCAAGTTCGTGAGTGACCTGAAACACACGCAAAAGAATAGTTACTATTTAGTCAGTTTCAAAAGTACAGACGTCTGTTGCCTATGGTAACATGTAGAAAAAAGATGTACCCTGGACATCTCTACTTAAAAATCTTACATATTGTATGGACTGTAGTGCTAGCCTAAATAGGTAACACCAAAACCATACAGGTAGCTTTGACTGTTATGGGCTCTGTTGATAATCAGTCATCTCAGCGCAATACAGAACAGATTGAAACAGACTCACATGCAAATAAAGACTAGTGCAGACGTCAGTGCATATGTGAGGGAAGCATACTATACTGACAGAAGTGAGCTACATCTATTCTTATGATCAAATCAGACGGCCACTGAGATACTCAATAATTGAACAAATCACTAGAATTTCTTTGCCATGGACCGCAACCTGGATGCTGAGATTGAAATGTGAAATGTGTAAACATTTACAGGAAATAGTGTTTGGATTGAACATGTTGATCAATACCACCATACAGTCATGTGCATCCCACATGAGAGTTTACTCTAACTTGCCAGTCGTATCCTGCTGATGAGTACTGGCTCACCAGAGCATATTCACAAATTTAACGGTGGCACCACCCTCTATGGAAACTTCTAGAAGCCCCAAATTTCACTCATATCAGTCTAAGGGCCATCATGAAAGACATCTGCATTTTTAAACAGGATCTAAAGATGTTGCCTCATGAGGAGAAAATGGCAGTTGAAAATTCAAACCCTCAAATTTCTGAATGCTCTAGCACTTTCCTGTAATGGCCGATCACACTGATTTTTTTTCTGGGATAGGAATGCTTTAAAAACTGCACTGCAGTTTTTCAAAATTCTGTCTAGAAGCTGCCAAACCACACATCAAACCCTTGGGATGGGAGTTCCCATGCCCATGGCCAAGAGCTGCTTAGCACAGGGAGGGTGGGCCTGATTAGGAGATATGAATGGCTGATATGTGCATATAGTGGTTGATTAAGGATAATATGAGCAACATTGAGCTGAAGCCAATCAATATGATCAGCTTGAAATTAAGAGAGGCCCGACCACACGACAGCAGCAAATTCTAGGGTGGCTCTGATGTACATGTAAAGCTATCAAGAAGTTTAGGAGCACAACCAAGGCTTGAAGGGAGAGTGATAATCTCAGTCATCTCATGACACCTAGCAATTCTGTTGCATGGAATATAATCTGATCAATGTGACATTTTCTTTGTAGGTCTAAAAAAGTAAAGGTACCAAGATGGCATCGACTTACGGAAGTCTTAAGAGGTGAACCATAAAAGTACATAACCGGTGCTAATACTATACTACGAGTTGTCATTGTGGTTTTTAAGAGGCAGACGAATAAATGTCAGTTCTTCAGCCATTTAATTTTCCGGTGTTTTTCATAGCTGCTTGCAGTAACTCTTCCAATTTTATTGTTGTCTGTGTGATGGGGTAAAGCACCGTGTCATTAGTAAACTGATTATGTGTAACTGATGACAGGAAATGCTTGGGCAGATCAAACCGGGCTTTGAAGGAAATCCAGTTTTAATTTGAACAAGTTTGGACAAGTTTTTTGGAACAATTTGGCAGCTCCATATTTATTCTCTTAATGAGCAATAAAGTCTGTCTAGGTATGCAACGTCTCCTCCCAAAGCAGCGTTGTGATTTTTCAGCTTTCTTTGATAGCCTGAATGGAGAAAATAATAAGTTTAGAGAACACACTCCATCTTGAGTTTCTACTGAGTATGGCTAGCTTGGAAAGAAGAAAGCTACCAATGCTATTTCTAGCCACGTTTAGTGTAAAATCTCCCCACACTCACAAAAACATACTATGGCAACAGACTGCTTACCCATGTTTCCTCTTGAAATTCCCACCTTTCCGCTGTGACCAGCTGCTCATCAGTGACAAGAGACATGATCTCACTAACTGGTGCCAATCTCGCGATGGCAGCATATAGCTCATCAAATTGTGCATCAGACATTCCTGCTTTCTTCACTCAGTCTAGACAAAAAACTGAAATGAGCAACAAATAAAAGACAACACACATTGTCTTTCAAAGTGAATGTATAACGCCTTGAAAAATGCTATCCAATGACACATACATGCCAATCCTATAGATGTTTCACCGCTTGACCCTTGTATAACTGCCTCACTGATACGTGTTGCCAAATACTTATGCATGTATTCACGTGCATACCTCCACACTCTATACAAATACAATAGCGTGCTATGGTACATGTATATGTGCGCATCAGCAGTACATAATGTAACCTTGGAAAATTTTGAAGCAGAATATATTTCGTAAGCAAGGGCCTCCGGCCTTTTGTAAGCAATCAAATTTTGCGAGCCATCAATTGAGGCAAATTATCGACTGCGTACATGTGATGTTACTCTATGCAGGTACAAAACTATACTAACCTATTTAATTTAGTAAATTTTTAAGTTTTACGAAATTTACAAAATTAAAAGACATGACCTTCACGCTGGATGAGTACTATACCAAGCCAACCTCACACATCACCAGCTCAAAGTATTTTTCTGCGACGTTTTAACTGCTTTTCGCCTGAAGAAGACTGAGAAATGCAGTCAAAACGTCGCAGAAAAATACTTTGAGCTGGTGATGTGTGAGATTGGTTTGTTTACAAAATTAAATTGTATACGAAAATTTCTAGGGTTACAACACCTTACGTTACACATGTGCACATGAGTAGGCTGGATCCATTACACATTTACGTGGGAACATGAATAGCGTAACTGTAATTTTATTATCACCAATACTGTCCCGGTGAATGTGCATTGTTATCAGTGTGGCTAAATATAAGCTTTTTGCTTCACAGCAACACCGTTCAGCTGTCACGGTGCAGTGCTTTATTTGATTTAAAATACGCTTTCAAGGGGGTCTGCCGGTGTTGAGATAATAATTCTCTTCAACGCGGAGGCCCACATATTATTTCAGAGAGACCATTACCAAGTCAGGATGTGAGAATCACACCCAACCGGCGGATCGGTTGAGCATGATTTTCATTTGGCTAGGCTCTTGCTCATGCACCAAAGGTTCGAGTCCGTTGCGCTTCCGGCTGGTGAAAAGTGAGAAAATGAATGGTTATATGTGCATACTATGTTATAATAAAAAATTAGTCTTCCACCAAAGTGGCAGGAAATACCCATTGGTTAATTGCAATATTCCTCAACTAACATGTACCCAGACTAGCAGTGCTGGGATAGTTTTCACGGTTTCTCTGGATCTACTACATAATCATATGACTCATGTAGCTTCATTTACCACAACTAGCACTGTTGCCAGAATTTCAAATGCAACTCCCGCAGGGCCCCACTCTGCAGCTGCGGCAGAGTGGAGTATGGAGAAGCGCTCCTGTTCCTCTCTTAGACATTACAAGAGAAATGCCAAATTTACCGCCTATAAAATTCGTGACACACCAAACTGAGTGCTACAGCAGGCAGATATTCTGCACTGACAAGTTAAACGCCAACAGGTAAGCTTACTAGTTCTCGAAACGTTAGAAACGTGAAAGAACTTTTACACCTGAGGTAGCATGGCGTTATGTGCTCATCAGCGGACTGATTACTGATACTGCGCAAATTTAATAATATGCTAATCTCCCTGTGGCTGCTGGTGAACCCTAACGTGAAGAAAATCGCTGAGAAGCGCACAACAGCTATTGTACGAGCCAGTCCAAGGACTCCACCTGCCAGACTTAGGCTGCAGGTAAACCTGACTATAGTTCGGCGTATATCCTATCAAGCGATGTGTTGTGTCGCCGACTTTTACCTGCAATCAAATACAAAGAACTCTGAATTATACAGAGGATCTTACTGCCTAAGTACACCTGGTTCGCTACACTGAGTAAAGCACCTGAATTGCCAACTAACCACCGCCTTTAAAGGGTAACAACACCAACGACTAACAACATGACAGTGTGTTAGGTGACATTGCACGGTACCTGTGGCATAGACTGTCCCCTTACCGTCACACTAAAATCTCTTTGCGATTGTGGGGGCTACGAATGAACCGAATTACCTTACCTCTAAGACTGGCACGCGCATAAGCATTTACGCACAAAGGGTAAGCGTACTCAACAGGAGACATATCAACTCAGGCGCTCGCAACTACTAAGCCGCCGGGGAAGAGGCGACGGTGATCCGTCCCAAAACGTTATCTATTCGGCTAGTCTTCTTCCTCAGTTCTCTTAGGGTTACAGTAAAAAGAAAACCTACTGACACCCCAAGCATAAAGGATAAACTTCTCGCCGGTGTTATCTTACCATACCTTCTCGCGATATCGGTATCGATGGAATCAGGCCAACTGCAACTTGGCGAACACCAATAAGTAACCCCTCCTCATTTGCAAGGTCCGAGTCCTAACATTGGCCCACACTAATACTAATGCAAGGCCTTGGAAATATAGTCGATAAACTCATCATAAAAACTGGCAAGGGTACTAGTGCCCTGAGGGAAGGACAGTGTTTGGACTTACCAAGCACAAAAAAACAAACAAACAGGCTGCAACGCCTCGGAGGCTGGCGCAAAGTCGCGGCAAAGGACTGCCGGCTATCGTCTATTACTACCCCCATAATTATTAAACACGGCTAGTGCAGCGCCGATTGCTGCGGATGTCCAGTTGTGGCTAGCGGGCGCAGTCGATAGAAAAATGAGCTCGCGCGAATTCTGGCGTCGCTGATCTAGGCTGCGTTCATACCCAGATTTCATTGATCAACGAGTTCATTGACATCCGGCCTCAGCATGAGTCCACGATGAGTCATGGTGGATTTCAGTGAACTTCACGGTCGCCGGGGCTGTTTCTGCTGCGTGCATAAGCAAGCTTTATGCATATGCGGGACATTTTTTTTTCACATGAACAAACGTAACCACCGAACGTAACCGACCCTTCGAATTCGACTCCCTGGCGAAACGCATTGGATAATAACGGCCTGGTTCAGCAGGTTTCGCTGTAATAGATGAATGAACTGAGCTCATCGAGTCCATCCGAAGTTTTATCGAACACACGCCCAGTGGCTCAAGGTCGCTTGCGATCAGGCTATTGGTGTTGGGGCCAAACCCAGAGACTCTTGGAATTCTCGCCATTGCCGGAATGAACTTGTGTCATGTTTTTTCTTGTGATGTCTTATCATGATAATATTTTTTGTTTTCTCTTGGCTGCCTTTGAAGTTGAGTTTTAATCTGTTGGCTTTGCCAAGTAAAATAAAAACACCAACATCACCACCACCACCACCAGGCCTCGATGTCTAATCAGAGAATACGCAATGGTAGGAATAGGTGGTATCCAGTATAAAATGCAGGGTTATACATGTATTAGTATGTATACAGGGAATCGCCGAATACTGTCGTAGTTCACACCCCATCAAAAGAACTGTTCGTCATTATGCCAGCGCTGTCCGAGCCGCTCAATGGCGAGGATGGTAAGAATATGTTCAGCGGCGGTGCTCAGCTGGTCTGCGCGTCCGTGTACAGAGCGAGTGCGAGCTGCTATTTGCGAGGACTAGGCACGTGAACATGATTCAGACGGATTTGAGTCGACGCGTCAATGGCCCCGAGATTTTATCCGCACGTCCAGATTGTCCCATACCAACAAGTAACTTCTTTAAAATGACTGATGAGTAGTTTACGAGTGGCGAGCTTTAAAACGACAACGCGATTCGGGACTCTCTCGTTGCCGAATCACCCATTCTCTCTGAAGATTATCCACATGTATTGACAGCGTCCAAGTTATCCACTTACTCAATCCTCACGCAAGCTTTCATGATCACTGGCACAAAAATTCCGGTATGGGGACGATAATTTAAATTGTACTATTCGGGTGCAAAACGGCTCAACCGATTTCCGAGAATTTGACTTTCAAATAAGGTTACCACCACTGGCTCAATGGCAACACAGAGACTTGACCAAACGCGAGCAGGGGTGCATGTATACATTACAAAGAATTTGCCCAGTGGTTGAGCAGGGATGTATACATTACAAAGAATTGCCCAGTGGTTGAGCAGGGGTGTATACATTACAAAGGATTGCCCAGAGGTTGAGCAGGGGTGTATACATTACAAAGAATTGCCCAGAGGTTGAACAGGGGTGTATACATTACAAAGAATTGCCCAGAGGTTGAGCAGGGGTGTATACATTACAAAGAATTTGCCAGTGGCTGAGCAGGGGTGTATATATTACAAAGGATTACCAAGTGGTTGAGCAGGGGTGTATACATTACAAAGGATTGCCCAGAGGTTGAGCAGGGGTGTATACATTACAAAGAATTTGCCCAGTGGTTGAACAGGGGTGTATACATTACAAAGAATTGCCCAGTAGGTGAGCAGGGCCGGGTACGCACGTCCGCGGCGGAGGTTGAGCAGGGGTGTATACATTTGGCTACACAAGACGCTGACTTTCTAACTTTGGTTGAAGTGAGTACAAACACTTGCCTATCTGTGAACATAACACGTCCTACAAACTGTACATAGACAGTATTGTTTTAAAGATGTGTAAAACAGTATGTTATGCTGAAAGCAGGGAGTTTGAGAAATCAGGAGAGCAATGAACTCTGACTTATACTGACAGAGATCATGTGAAAAGGAAACAGAGTTTGAACCGTAAAACATAATAACAATAATCGATAATAAAAATACATCCTTAATCCTAATCTTACTCTTTATTTACTCCCAGGACTGGTGATGACCAATAAAGGAGAGCTTTCAACAAAAATAGAAGGAAAACCATCGGTTTAAATTGGGAGGACTTACAAATTACTGAGCTCAGAAAGGAAAAAAAAGGAACAGAGAACAAAAGGGAAAGAAGTTATGGAGAAGAGAGAAAGAGGGTGAAGAGGGGAGAGAGAAAGTGTCAATGGGAGTTGTTTCTAGGTTTGTCAGGAGTTGAGAGTACATAGGTGGATGGTTAGTCACAAGTTTTGTGGTGTGAACAAATGCATGGCCATGTTAAGTGTCCGTACAATCTTTGGTCTGAGGAATTGCACAGCTGGCAAATGCACTTGGAAGTAAGTGACAATATTTTCTCACCACTCTCAGGATTTGGACGTTTATCAATGGCTCAAGAGGCATTTGCACAGCAAAGGCTCTTGAGCCAACAGTCATACAAAGTTCTTTGTTTATTGTGGATAAGGCCAGGCAAGAATTTCTGCCTGCATGTAGTCTATAGTCTGTTACTCCAGTACTACAAAAATTTTCCTCTATCAGGCGTTGCAAATCTCGAGAATGGGACCTGCATGAGCCTCGGAAAGAGAAATAGGACAGCCTTCGATATACCTTAACGTCTTCATGGCCTTTCAGCAAGGAGTTTTTGATGTCTCCTCATTGATCATGGCAATTGGCAACGTATGGTCTGCTGCATGGATCCCCAGTCGAACTACTGGCCGTACTTCTCCATGATTACAGCTCTTGCAGTTGGCATCTTGTCAGCGTGCGAGAAGAGGACAAACAGTTGTGGTGGTTTGCTACTTGATGCCTGTCTGGCAATGTCGTGTAGCAATAACAAAGGCGAGCCGAGTAGCTTCCAAGACAGAGTTCACCATTTTCTCCAAATCAACTAAAAGCTTTATCAATAGCAATAGATGCATTCCCAGGGCTGTGAAGACAATCGGACGATGGCTTGCGATGTGGCTGTCCGCCGAGGTCCAAAACGAGGAAAATGCGGCTTTTTCCCAGAACGATATCTTTCAATGTCACACCAGCAGTGAGTTGAGGGAGGTGCTCTGCAAAATCTTCCTCTGGTGAATGTGCCAATGAGCGGACATAAGAGAGGAGTGCAAAGTTGCTGACAGTGTTGCTAAACGCAGTTTGTCCGGCTGCCTCATCATCAATGACAGCCATGCCTCACAATGCTTGGCTCCACCCTTTTGACATGACGTAAATTACTCTCAGCCTCTGCTGCTTGTGTACGCAACCAGAAAAAAAAATGTCATGCACCACGCATACAGCAATTTTTTCTGGACAAATTTGTATCATTGTAAACTGATGTCTTTCAGATGATCCATCTACTGGATCTGTCGGAAAGTAATCTGAAGGCAAGAAATGCTCGCTACAAAGAACAGTATTCCTTCTAACTTCGAGGCATTTTCGTATCACGACGTGAATCCATCTCTTTAGCGTATCGTGGTCCTTCGGAAAAAATCCGAAACGACAAGTCACGGCGAGCATCTCTGCAATTTTTACAATCGTAAGCGCAACAATATCATGCGCGGGCATCTTATTAAAACTAAAAAAAGCCAGAAAGACAAGAAAAGCAACGCAATCCGACATTGCATCGGCGACAAGCAGAAGGAAGGCCTACACTCTACAGGCTTGAAATGCGGCACATACCATACATACCTATGCGCGCACAGGCCATATTGCCCTTGACAACATTCCTAGCAACGCTGGTTTGACCTCGTGTTTAACCCAGACAATCTGTTCGCAAAAGGTCTATTAGCAGCATCGAATGTTTGGAAAGCTCAACTATGGGCGTGCGAGCAGCACAAGTACGCCAGAGACCACTACGCTCATGGATGTCTAGATTTCCCTCGAAGAAAGAGCGCTGTAGGATACTGTGGCACGACAGCTTAGATGAGGTAGAGAGTGGTGTAAAGGCTGACTGGATGCGACTGACGGTAGCACACACTCTCAGACTCTAATAGGCAGTGATTTCAGGTGCTGCAGACAACTTCACTGAATTCCGTCCTTCTCCGTTCTCCCAATACACTCAGCTGTGGCTTTAACCTTATTTGATTAATTCCTTTCTGTACACGACATGAACCCGTAAATGCACAACACGTTTAGCATTAAGCTCTGATATTGACTTCTCCACGTACAGAAGCAGGAAACTCGCAAAACCACCTTCAACAGAGTGAGTATGTGAAATCCAGCACAACATTCATTCTGTACTGTATTGAGTATTGGATTCAATAGCCACGCAATTGATAGAGACAGTAAAGGATAATAAACTGAACCGCTGGCGTGGTGACCAGTCCATGCAGACTACACGCTAGTTTCGCGCCGAACCGCCAGCAAGCACGTCCGAGTCGAGGTTGGTAAGCCTGGCTGCAGCGTTCCGGCAAGAGGCAGCTCCAATAAACAATGCTCACCCATTACGTGTTGCAGATATCCATATACGATGTACGCGTGGACCAGTGCCATCCGCCAAGTCAACAGGCTGGCCGCCTCCAGTAATAATTTTCACGTCAAGTGGGCAGAAGATTACTCAAGAGTCACAAGACCTGGGGTATTGAAAGTGATCATAGAGTAACTGGAGTTCATGGAATTTCGTAACCCAAAGGAATGCTCCCCTCGAAGCTGCCTGGAATCGAAATGTTGCATTTAGAGGTAACAGCAGTGGAATACAAAGGAGCAATCACATCAAGCAGGCATACTTTATAAACCTAGTAGTTGTGTGGAACCCGGCGTTGCCCGCGCCCAGGTCTCGTCTACCGGTACCGGTATATCCCTGCTCGTATGCCCCACTCGAGCGCGGCTCTACAGAGCGCAGACCCATTTCAGCGTGACCCAATGGAGCGTATCTCAATAGGGTTAGGGTTAGTTAACCATAACCCTATCATATGGGGTGCGCGGATGCGCTAAAGTGGGTCTGCGGTACGTTGTGCAGGTTGGTTACAATCCCCGTGCTCGCCGTGACGGCAAGGCCCTGAGATGGCACCCAGCGTGCTTCGTACAGCCCTCGTCGCTGGGCGGCTCGCTGCACACAGACAGACAGACAGACACACAGGACAACTGAGTGTTTTATATATAGATAAACTAGCGTTGACTCACACGTACACATATACACACATGTACGCACGCAAACACATGCACACACATGCACACGTACACACGCACGAGCACACAGCTAGGCCTAACAAGTTGTATAAAGGACTTCACTCCACACCACATGAAGAGCTAGCATTATGATACAACACAACACAAATTAAGCCTTATGACACACATGAACAATTTAAGCTGTCGACTAATGTTATTCTACGGCACAGCTCGTCCGTTTGAGTCGTACAGAGGTGATCATTCCTCAAACAGGTAGGAATAAAGTCCCTGGATTTGCTTGCCAAGGAACTCGATGAAGTGCCTGACTTTGTTCGCAACTGTCTGCAGCGCCTGCCTTATCCACGTCCAAAGATTGCGGAAGAACGCCTTGATCTTCTCGAACAACTCCTTAAACCACAGCTGGAGTCTATCCGCTACTCGTGACGTCCAAGCAACATACTGCGCAAAATCTTTCTTCTCATTCTCGTACAGAAGCGATCGCGTGTCGAACGCTTCGTCCGTATCGAAGTCCTCCCGTCTTGGCTTCTTCGGGCATTTGGACAAGACTTCAGTGTGCACTTCGTCGAGGCCTTCATTTAATGTTGTCCGCACCGATTCAACCTTTTCTGTAACAAGTTTACAAAGCTCGTCCGGATCAGGGTCTGAGTTCATGCCGTCTAACTCTCCTTGCAAAGCGCTGGCTGAATTATCGAACATATCCCATGCCCTCCACTGCGCACGGAGAACAATGCGCTGGGTCTCATGTCGACTTCCCACAAAAGAGTTCGACGTTGTTTGGTAAGCGCCGCTTCGGCCCAGTAGGGACATGGTCAGCTGTGGAGCTGCAAAACCGACGGGAGCTTATGCCTTGTCGTTTTCCTAACGGCGAGGATAATCCAATGGCTTGGCCAGCTGCCACAGAAACAACAACGGAACACGAGACGCTGGCAGATCAAGTTCGGGCCATGGCGGCTTGGTCGGCCCATGCAGGGTATATTGCAATAGCGATCGGTATCGGTCACTGTGAAGCAACAGAAAGAGAATTCACTTGTATCACGAACTGGCCGGAAATTATAAATTAAAAGAAAAATAAAACCGGAAAAGGGGAACGGCCCAACACAATTGCACGTGTACATACACGAAGCGCTCGTCCGTGGACGTATGCTCACCGATAAAGAGACAGTGCACAGTGCAGTCGCTTTCGCGGCAGCACTCAAGGCTTTCAACAACGAAACTCGGACTTTGATCTTATGAGCAGAGTACTTTAGCACTGCTTGAAAAGTACCCTTCGAATTCAAGTAGGTGGACAATGAGCAAGATAGATGCCCGGACCACCCTGTGCGCTCGCGACTTGACTATAGACAAGTTTCAAGTTTCTCATGCGACTGCGGGGCCCATAATCTTGGTAGGCAACCCAACCGGCGGACACGCCGGCCGGGTGTTGATACGGCTTTCAATGCACATGCCCCCAGTGTATACATTTAACATGCTTTATGATAGTACTGCTGTCTTACATGAGTCGGACCCGGCGTTGCCCAGGCCTCGACTACCCGCGCTGTACTTAGCACGACCCTCGCCGCTGCGTGGCTTGCTGAGCGGCTCGCTGCGCAGCTCGCTACGTGCGAGCAGACAGACAGACGGACACTTGAGCTTTCTGAAACCAAACCCAAAGTGCGAAACAAAGTTACTTGAAGGCAAGATCTGCGTAGACTGCAAGAACTGCGATAATCTACAAGACCTGCGTAGACAGGATGATCAGGCCAAGCCATGACGCCGATACCGCTAATACATGTATATGAATGGAATTGTCATAAAGAAGCTCAGAGACTTGTGACATTTTATTGCTTAAAGAGCGTACATATATTTAATCAAAAACCTGACCTCAGTATTTTCGCAGACTTCATTGTTTAGAAGGAGCCATGTTATTGTGCATCATTTTTTGCCCTGACTTATCGCAAGCCGAGCTTTCTCCTCTTCATCCTCCTGCACGGGACTGCTTCGTTGTTTTTCTGCTGCGGTTTTATTAGATGACCTCTGAGTCATTTCCGAGGCTTTTGCAGACGCAGTTGATGGTTTCCGGGCCGACAGTTTTCAGCGTCTGCGACGGTTAATGTCGCAGCTGTCCATTCTTGGAGCTTCCACAAGCGCACATATCCTGGCTATGGCCAGAATGAGTCGTTCTTAACTGATGGTAGGGGTTTATCTGCGTTATCAAGGCACTTAGCTCTAGCTTCGATAAATTTGCGCAGCGTTTCTCTGTAGTGACCTCACTGATATTACCCATGGAAGCAACGGCTTTTTTTTTGGCTACAACAAGCTGTAGGACTCAAATGGTGCAAATTCAGGTCCTGGTTAAGAGTTGCACGGTGTAGACTCCGTGCTTGGTTTGTATGTGTTTGTTGGTGGTGGCCCACAGGGGTCTCACGACGCAATTGAGTAGAGTCTACGTTGGGCATTCAGTTGGGTGGCATCTCTCAGTTCCCAGACGAGGACCCAGCTTGTGTCCTCGGCTGGGAACTGAGAGGTGTCGGAGCTCTGGCAGTAATGACT
>JAOWAW010115034.1:0-13178 GCA_028565695.1 Nicola tetela
GGGGGGGGTTGGAGGAATGCTTCAATTGACCTACTGAACGCAGAGAGCCGCTAACCACTGGGCTTCCCGATATCCAACTATAGCTATTCCAGATTCCCACATTTCTTTCGAAATCGCAAGCTCTCTAACCGCCCCCTTTCCTTCCCTCTGAGCCTTGCAAGTTCTTCTTGCATTCCTTCTTGCACTAGCTCCTAGCTCTATCATGAACAGATACATTCCTTGTCTTCTCGAATCTGCCCGGCTCATTGATATTTACCGCACGGCTTTTCATCCGGCACAACTTAAAAAAAAAACACTGCTCGTCTGGATTATATCGGGGGCGGGTGTTCCACTGGCGCCCACATGTTTTACTCTTTTAATTTTCTCACCTCATCCTTGCCAAGATCTCTCTGTATCTATATATAACCCCTCCTTTTCTCTCTTCGTCTCGCTCTCAGTCTGTCTGTTGGTCTTGATCCTTCTCCAGGCCTATCCCTTCCTTAACTTTGTCTCTCTCTTTGTTCATCTGCTATTATTATTCTGTCTGGCACAGTCTCTTGCTTTCTCAATATGCTCAGTATTAAAACGATATCAATTGTGCAGACTCCGCTATCATCCTCCATTGTCCGGTATGAGCACTGCAACACTTAGCAGCCCAACACTCATTCGAGTCTCCAATAGATACCTACTAGTAGGTAAACTTCTTCTTACTCCCTCCCTCCATCTTCTTTTAGTGTTGTTTACTATACGCGTTTGCTCTCTAACAGATCTTTTTTTATTTCCTTCAGTTCGTTCCCAACTCTATTCGTGGTTCTCGAATTCTTTCTTCCATGAAACCAACTCAATGATTATACTATTGACGTGACGTGACGGATGTACATGCGCTCGCCTTGTGGAAAGAATCGGCGTCTACTCACTTTACACGACTGTCTCTCAGCCACCAAGTCCCAGAAAAGCACGTAATATATTTATCTGGAATGCTCCGACATGCGACACGACAAGCAGAAAGTCCAAAATAGACAGAATATTAATAGTTTGATAATCACTACACCCGGCAGATGGTAGCCAGGCAGTGTTCGGGGTCGCGGCAAGGTAACGTATCAACCTCCGCTCTATTCCGGATCACTCAGAGTATTCATTTTATCAAAGCCCGTCTAGGCTTGGCTTCCCTTCAAATCTTCGCGTCGACAGTCGAGGCTGCCAGTGGACGCCGATTGCACTCGGCGAGAAACTCAACCAGTGGAACAAATATCTCTTTGAGGCTGTCAGCGGCAACAGGCGTGGGCGCATCTACCCATAGTAATGTAGCCTCCGAACTGTGGCAGTTTGAGCTTTAACTGTCCACCTGTATCGATCTAGACTACCCCTGAAGGCAGAGGAAGAGCTTGACAGCGACAGCTGCATGTAGTACGCCAAGGAGTACAATGTAGATACAAGTGGCAACATTCTGCAACATGAGTCAGCTTCCTAATAGAACACTACCATGCCTACACTACCGTCCAGTCCTAAGCATTATGTCTCCCATGTATAGACATACGTCACACCGAAATAACACTGTAAGCAGCAGCGCTAGTGTGTGTATTTCCAGATGCAACATTTTAGTCAGCTGTCTGGTATGGAGTAAGAGCTGGACAAAGTCGGGCTATGGCTACGGCATTCCTGTTCATCTTACTCCAACGGTGCGGATCGTATTCTTCGAAAGGTGCTGAAGTGAAGAAAGAGAGGTTGTATTGCGTTCCCCTGCTTAGGGACACTGAAATGGTTTGTTGCTGCCTCCTTATATTTCTAGGCAGAAGTGGAGAGCAAATACTAGTTTGCACCACCAATCGTTTATACTTGTAACTTTTGAAGTCGGGCGTGGTACGTTAGACGTTTCTCCTTCAGCTGACCGGTTTCGTGTATTCGAGCAGGTGGTCATGATGTGGGGATGTCACATAATAGGTGGACGAGAGGCTTCTGGTGTTCGTTACGGCAGCCTCTCCGCACAACACGTTTTCCGGCGTAGTACCGCTGAGTACAGGAGGCGTTTGTGCGGACAATTCCACCATTTTCCCAGAAGAACCATGGGGGAGGACGAGCACAACTTGCCATGTCATCAATTGATTTAGCATTTCAGTGTGACGTCGACGTAACCAGCCTTTCACACGACATGTGCCGAACGGGTCAAACTGTTTTGTCGGTTGCGTCTCTCTGGCGATGCTGCTGCAGAGCTGGATATGCAAAATATGCTACGAAAATGTAACTTTGAGTGCTTCTGCACGCAGGTACGTGCGAACGCAGCTCATTGCCGCTAATATATCCGACGTCCAGAAAGGCCTATTATTGTCCTGAACTTCCGTCACCGGTAGCCGGAATTATGCGACTGCAGTAAAGTCTCCGCGGCAAGCCACTGAACAAAAAGCCGCTGGCTCATCGCGATGGTGAACGTGCAGAGGCGCCGCCCATAATTTGAAGTGATTCCGAGACAGGCTCGTGTTTATGCGTCACGCGTATCTACGGTGCACGAGACCTATATAGCTATGCACGTTGATATAAAAGTCCCGACAACGATTGTTCGATGTAGTCATTCTTCTAGATACGTACGTTCGCTTGTGCCGTTTCGGACGCCACGTTGTCTCTGGCTGGGAACCCTTCGAAGACAGGTATGGCTATTTTCTAAGATTAATCTAACAATCTACAAGGCAGTGGATGATTTATTAGATTATTAAGGTAAATTTTGTGGTGAGAAAGCGCGTTTACAGGGGTACTGGTGGTCAAATAAAGAGATCGCAGCTCTGAGGAGCTGCCGAAGGACTGCCCTCTCTTCTTCTATTCTGTTCAATGCGTGAATCATCCGATTTTGTGGCCTTCAGATACTGTCTGACCAAAGCGAAACATCTCGGCCAACGCTCAAAGAGTAATGGCAGACAATACTGCTGCTGTACGCGTCGTCTTGGGGATGTTCATCTTGGTTCAACCAGCTGCACCTGCCCCTTCTCAGGATTTGGAGGGAAGCAGAGAACTCGTGTCACCGACACGCCACAACCGAAGTGATCCATTGGCAAATAGGTAAGTTTCTCTGTTTCCTGGTTTACGCTATGGCCAAAGCGTCAAAGCGATTGTTTCTCGCCAGCTTCCTCCTAATAAAGAGCGTCATTGCAGTACACATACTTCACCTCTGAACACGACAAGCACATGATCGCCATTAATCAATAGACAATAGCATTTGGCCTCAGTTCTTATAAAGCGATATCCGTCCCTACAACAGCCAAGAGTTTATCAATCAACAATATCTAAGCCACAAGTGGTTCTGAGTAGCCAACACTGTTCCTGTGGAGAGCTGGCATAGCTTTATTCTTTAGTTCTGATCCTTTGGCGAGCAGCAATTGTTTCCTCTGGGCTTGTCTTAACATGTGTGGCCATGCAGTTACAAACTGATGTGCAGCAAATGGAACATGATTCACCTCTCTCCCGATAGGCAACGTCGCACTATCTGCGCCATCCCCGCGTTTCCCGAAACACCTCCATAGCTAAAGAAAGCTGCATGGAGTTTGCGCATACGTCGCACCTTTTATTCCCTGAGGGTGTTCTCAGTGCCTAGGCTTAAGCGGCGTCACTAGATAGCAAACAATCTAGGATGTTCGATTCACTGTACTTCGCCCGAAATACTAGTAGCCCACTCGATTTGAATGCCTACTCGCCGGTGCCCCACGAATGGCTTACCTTCAGAGCGCTTTGCAATTATTACAGCTGACGGAGCGTCACGCCGTTCAGACGAAGACCTGCTAGGCGTAGCCTGCGCTTCACTTTAACTCCCCAGCTAAACTTAGACTCAGTGCAATATTCTCTGTCTCAAATCCGAGTCTCGTGCCAAAGGGATGAATCATTGTGCAGGCTGGCCTGAACTCGAAACGATACATCGAGCGAGCTCGATATGCAGGTCGGCTCAACTCTCCAGAGACGCTATTCAACTCTTACATACTAAAACGTAGCTGATTAACGATTGTTTCCCCACTTGAAGCTAAACGCGGAAGAAACGTCGCATTCACCTTTCAGACGTAATCAAGGGTACATTTCCCTCGCAGGCCTCACGATTGTAAACATCCAACACGCTCATGCAGGCAGCCGAAATACCATTCATCTTTGACGTAACGTTCAGTTAGTTACAACTTGAAAGGAAAAATCGTCAAGACACATCTTACTGCTATACCTGTCAGCGGGAATCAGCCTTCAATCACAGGAAAACATCATGATATCGACAGGATCTGGCGGTGAAAAAGCAACAGGTATATGTTTCGTTGGTTTCAAGTACGGGCTGTAAGAACAGCACGATGTATACTAGTACATGGTTCTCCAGTAGTCACGGGCCTCGCCACGGAAGAATATTCACTGGCACCTTGCGAGTATACTGTACATGGCACCCGATATCCTTAGCTGTGACAAAGTTTAGGGATGCACATATTTACAGCGCCACGAATGTTCTGATAACTCGGCAAGTGACCTGCCTGCCATGATGGTAAAGTTTGATTGCTCTGTGTGGTAGCATTGTGCGAATGGTTGTCGTTACGAAGAGCTTATAAAATTGTATTAAAGTGAACTAATTGATTGAATTTCGGCTGAAACAAAGATGACAAGAATCTCAAGTTTCTTAACCGGGTTGACTGAGTGGTCAAGTGGTATCTCTAAAATGAACGCCACGGGCATGGCGACCACGGTGGAGTCACTGCCGGAATGAACCTTGATCAAACCCTTACGATTAGCCTGTGTCGGGCGAAAGAGGTGCCGGGTGCGATTTCGAATTCAACGCACGCAAATGTCAACGACACAAGACGCTAGCTAAGCGCTAGATGGGGGAGACTGCAAGTTGAAGCTGGAGAAATACTGGGGCTGGATATTCGCATTCCCGCATTGGACATTGCCGCTTATAATGCTGCAAACACTAGAAAGAGCCTGCTATTTCCGTGCTCCGCACTCGACGTGCTCAGACAAGAGACGATGTGAAAAGAACAGAAGATGACGTAGAAGGAGGCTACTTCACTGTCTCCAGATTATTTCGCTCAATTACGTCTACGGTTCAAGTGAAGGAGCCTTGTTGGAGAACAACCGCTACTGCTGGCGAGAACGGGTCACGTGTGCTGTCGCCCATCACCCAGTTGTGGCTGTTGGAATTGGCCGGAGTCTGAGCACTAAAATCGCCTCTGAGCAACAAGGATGAGTCCCAGGATCTGTGGACAGTGGGGTATGAGTTTGCGAACACGCTGACTAGTCTGGAGCTAACTCAGGTACATCTACAAGGCACTTGCGAGGTCATCTCACAAATAGCCCGGAGCGCTCAAACCAATCTTCACCTCTATGTAAGCTTATGCGCTCTTCGCCGAATGTAGCCAGAGTTCAGACCTGGCGCGGTATGTAAGTCGTGTACCGCTAAAGGCCCCTGGTCTAGAGGAAGCGTTCCTATAGCTAGAGGTAGCATTCTTTCGAGCCATTGAAAGGATGTCTGGCAATTAACGTATTTATCAATTTGTTATGGCTGAACGGAGTTTGAAGTATAGCCAATTTGTTGCAAGTGCACCGGCGTCATGTCAATCAACTGCTGAACGCCCCGAGTGGCTGCAAGACCATCCCTTAGCAACTTCCGACACAAAATACGCTCAGCGTGAATTGAAATCGCAGCCTCCTTCTAGGGACATCCTAGCATGCAGGAGAACTGGTAACAGGAGAAGGAGGCTGAGAGATGGTGCTCACAGAACTAAAGGGACTGATTCGGAATTTCATTGGGTTTCCCGCAGCACTTGTAGTTGTCTGTGCAGAGTTCTCGATCTTGCCTCCTAATGCTTTGACGGAAGAAGCGCCAAATGCAGAGTTCAGTGATCCAGCGATTTATGACAGATGTATCGCACTTTTTTCAGCAGAATGTGTTCTGTAGTATTCCCTGATGTCCTTGAGTAAAATGTATAGCTAAACAGGCCTAAACAAATACTTCTATACTTGTCCATTGAGAATCAGAATGAAAAGAAAATACAAATACAGTGGATTCTGGTGACGGGCGAGACGACGCTATCGCTGCAGACTGTAAGGGCAGACGAGCAGCAATAGCCATCCCAGACAAATGCAAAGGAGATACAGTCATCTTAAGGCCAGCGGTGGGTGAACCTACACTGACATTTCAGGTCTTTCTTGTTTTCTCTGTCAACATGAAGCAGTCTATGAAGGAAAGATGTGTTGAGCTCAGCACTCGATTCTGCTGAGCACTTTGCCCAAAATTAGAGAAAATCAACCGGTACATGTATGACGCCGCACGGCGCTGGCAGTGCAGCCCCGTCTATAAATTGTTTTGGGAAAAGTACAATACAGAATCATTTGTGCGCGAGACTTCGACTGTTCGACTGCAGCAAGCAGACAAGGTGGAGAATCCTAACAATGAAAATGCTCCCACTCGTCCAAAGCGAGCATCAAGTTTCTGTGATATTTGACATTACGCATGATGTCATGACGCGCTCTCCACAGCGCAAACCCCAAGTCCTGGCAATCTTTGGAAGCCCGTTTCTCAGTTCCCTTTCGGAGCAAAACTTCGTAATTCTCTTAAGCTCCAATTTTTTCATATCTCGGCCAATTTTCTTCGTTTTTTTTTGCTCTCTCCCTAATTAAAATGCCTACAAAACCTTACTACAGAATTTTGAAATGTTGTCTAAGACAAAAAATATAGCGTTCAAAACGGCCCTAGTTCACTTTCTGCGGCTTTACCTCGGGTAACACCCTGAATTTCGAAAAACTGTAGTAAGGTTTCGTTTCCCAGAGTATTATGAAGAAGTGCAGAAAAATTCAAGGAGATAGCTCACTGAATAAAAATGCTACACCTTAAGGGAATTCAGCTGTTTTTGCACTCTTTTCTTTAAATGCGAGCCCCACAAGCATTTTTTATACCCAAATCTTAGTTCAGTCTGAATGCGGAACTACACCTGCCACAAAGAGAGAGAAAAAAATTAGCTGGAGTATCTGAAATGGGAAAACTCGTGATCACCCACCGCTGGCCTTAACCTACACGCTAAGGCAACTACGAGCTGAATGGTAAAAGACATCGATTGACGTGGAGCGTCACCCGCTTTTCGCGTGATTATTTCCACTTGTCTTAAACAACTAGCCATGAAATACGACTGCCGGACAGCAGTCAGTCAACAAGGAGAACTTGAGGACCTTCGCTGTAGCCTTGGGGTTAAAAGGCGGTAAAGGCAAAAGCTAGGACCGCGCCTCTTTGAATTAAGGCTTCCCCGATGTCCAGACTGCGTGTCGATCATGAAAAGGATGAAAACTTCTGCCGGTAATGCACCTGCTTCCAAAAGGGTCATGAGCTAGATGTAGCCAGGTGAGAGCGCTTTCCAGAGAAGCAGCGTTGATTGACGCTACTCTTTCAAGGATCCTTATCGATCTGTCAAGGCCAAGTGTGCACTCGATCGCACATGGTAATGCAGTCAATTAGGGCAAAGCGTTGAAAGGCTTCGCAATCACAGGGACCTAATGGCCAGGTTGCATCGGTCAATTCTTCATGGGCCGGGAACGTGCACCGTGTACCAAAGACCAGTGAAGACCATCTTCAAGTAAATTGCGTACACGTATGTGATCCCGTGATCATACCTAAGCAATGCTAGCAAGTACTGCTTCTGGACGTGTTCCGATATCCGCATTTGCGAGGCGTTCCATTTATACTGGAGAGACTCTCCAAGATGAATATTGCAGAATGGTAACTTTTAGCTTAGACTCAACGCAGCGTCCACAGCAGCCGTAATTTACATAAGGATAATTTCATCAGCAAAGGATTGATTCTCAGTAAGGCTGTAACGTTATAAAACTGAAACACACCGGCATTATGACCCTCACTGAACACGCCCTCAGAATCAAGATGCAAAGCCACGCAAGTGGCTTTGTAGGGAATTCCCGGAGATAGATTGCGATTTAGGTGTTTCGCTTTGGAGGCAGCAAGAGAATAGACCTTCAAGGAGAACGTGGACAACGGAGAGAAACGGCTTGAAATTGTACTGACATTCTTTTTTTTTTTGGAATGTAACAACGCGGAATGTTACTCTACTGACGTGGCAGCAAGGAACAGAATTTGTCAATGCAGATATGTCAACTGTCTTCCCTGTCATTGTCATCTCCGTTGTAGCATTCACGTTGTTCGTTATTCTATCCGTTAAACGTAGCTAATACAAAAACGCAACAATTCAAGTGAAAACACATTGAAGAGCTCTAACCTCTTGTAGGCGTTTGAAACGTTACCCTCACCAGCACTATTCTTGATTACGCGTAATTCTTTTCAGTATAAGCTTAAAATTTTAACAGTCCTTCCGTTAAAACGGTTGCAAATTGCTGTTACACTGGCCGATGTAAATTAGGCTATAGGCATACGCTCGCAATCAGCCCAGCACCGTATACAAGAGGCAGCGCAAAAGCAGGAAAATGGAAACCCAGAGAAATTGATGAATTTCTTTCGTCGACTGTCCTACCCCTTCCGTCTAAAAACGCAATGCATAATATGCAGATGCATGAACACGGAAAGCGCTTAAATTTGACCGTTCGAACGATAGCGGTTCCGTAAGCTGCGGTTAAATATGTATCATATTTAGATGTATTATACAAGGGAAATGTGGCGTCTGTAACAGCTTGAGCCTGATTCACAGTCGTCACATAGCTGCACTTTCCTTTGTTTCTGCACTAGCTATAGCCTCCTCTTCCTAGATGCTCGTTGATACAACCGTCACAGTGCTGTTCTATACTATTTCTTTCCATTTGCTCTGCTTAATTTTCATCTACATCTTTCCGTATATACCCTATTGTCTTCCAAGAGTTGCCTCGAATGAAACACTGTTACAGCACTACTTTACACTGTTTTATTCAAGATCATAGCAGTGTGTTATTGAAAGCAGTTACAGATTCTGTAAGCTTCGAGAACCATCTGCCCATTGTCTACTCTCATCAACGTCCTGTATGTTCGGTCCATGTACTAGTGTTTTCTCAGTAATCTCCACCTAATCACAGCTTTTTCTTTCTTCTGAACACTTGATGTATAGTAACGACAGTAATGATGCCTTCTCTGCATGGGTTCAGTCAGTTACGGCCTGCGATCATGTGTTTGTCCTGACACCAGCATTATAAAAGCCTTTATGTACCAAATGGCACTGAATATAAGCCGATGTCAACTCATCTTTTCCACCCACTGTCACACTCACCAGTAGAATGGTTCTATACGTAGTACTATATCCTGGTGGCACTTTCTTATCATCCGCCCTCATACCCGGCCCCTGAAGGTGCACATGCGCATACTCTACTTCGAAGTCACTTTGTTTTCCTTGGTATTGCATTTACCACTGGGCCCATGACGGCCGCAGTACCTTTGATAAATTTTACTTTCCTGACGACAACTGCTCAACACAGTACCATTAATAGATCTCACCAAATGGCAATTTATAATTATCAAATGAACATTGCTCTTGACATGCATATGGTAAACGTCTGTTTGTTTTCAGAGCATGGCTGCGCTGCTACAAGTTGAGCAGAGCTCAAGAGCCAAATGGAACAACAAACAAGAGTTTGGATGGCAACCAAGCGTAAGCATTTGATGTGGAAGTGATGGACAAATTGGTTAAGTAAATTCAATTAAAATACTCTGACATCTGCTGGATCTTTATGCCCCAGTGTATACTAATTCTAACATATGTCTGTCATGGATGGTGACAGACTTGAGCACGAATATACCTCACGTAACCACAAGACATGATCAGGCTGAGATTTGGGCAATAGGCATCTCATTATATCCTCAAGAAACAGAACTACACTTTTTTGAAATTCCATCTTGAACGCTTAAATTGTGACAGTTTGATTATACACCATTTCTTGCAGTTCTGATGTCTTTGACGGTTGGAGAGAGACTATTCAAGAACAACTTGTACATCAAGAACAGCTGAGGAGTGACTTTCAGATCTTTTCATCACCAGGGTAAATCAGTCCAGATGAATAATGCTTTCAGTTTTCAGATTCTTGAGCTCAGTGACTGCCAGTAGATATCCTCTGGTTATGAGTGACTTATCAGACACTGTGCTAGAGATATTTCCACGGTCTCAGGGCTTATGTGCAATTAGTTAGCTTTGACGAATCATGATGAATAACATCAGTGTTGATAAAGACCAGGCTGACTGATGCATAACTTCTGGACCAGAGAGGATTTCTTTCTCAACTGGTTGTGGTGGATTTGTACACTACCCTGCCGTTGATGTTTTACTGTCGATAGAGCGAGTGGAGTGACTCGTGGTCAGATTTAATTGTGCTGCTTCCTTCAAAGACACTGAATGAAAGAGAAGCACACCCTGCAGCTGTTGTTACCTAGCAGGCAGTGGGCCATAACCTCCCCAGACGAGAAGTAGCTTATTACAGTAGTACTGCATTTGACTGGCGTACATTATAAATTAAACTGTATTACCCCATTGTTTTTATTTAAACTGACCAGATCTCCATTGTCATATCCTTCCAACTACCGGTGTGAATGGGAATTTCCCCTAAAGCCTCATCACCGAGGTGTCATCATGATTACTCGATTAGACCTGGAGAGGAATCAAAAACATCTCAGAAACTGTTCAGAAGGGGACCACATTGTCTTGACAGCTGAGCAAGGTGGCCAAATTTTGAAACGGTCAGTAGAAGATGTACATACCTCAAACAGGGAGCTATGTCTGCAGTTTACATAGTCAAACTTAGTTACCATGGTGATGCTATACTGTGATTATTATAACTTCCTTATTTAGTGCTCATGCTTATTTGCTTGAGGGAAATGTTCACCAGGCAAGGGTCCACAGGTCAAGGCATTTCAAAGATAATTACAGGAAAGATTGTGGCTGAGAATATCCTCATCAAAGAATAGTTTTTCTCCTTCTTCACCAGCAAAACAACCTCACCGGGACTGACAACAAGCTCCGGCAATAAAAAAAATGATCTGTCAATCTAAGAAGTGTAGTCTAGGGTAGAGAGCAGACCACTTCATCATTGACTGGTTTTGCAGTTGCACCAGACCAGTGACTGGCCCTGTTCTTATTCCAAGGAATCAATAAATTACTATATAAAGACATAATAAAATAACAAAACGACTTAACAACTTCCAAACATTACAGCTTAACAAGAAGAAAAGTTAACAACTGGCACCTTAACCATGGGCATGTGAGTTAGCCAAGTGGTCAGTACACTGGGTTGAACAGGACATTGTGCAAACGTACTAGTATTTCTGCATATTTTGCGCAATAATTCGTGCACACGTGCGTGCGTGTCATGTGGTGAAAACATGTCTAGCAATAATTAAAAGACTTTAGTGTGGACACTGACAAAATCCCATCATCACTTTTAATTCTCTCCATATTTTAAAGTAGAAGATTGTATTATCTGTATTATTATTATGCACTTGAAAAATACCCCTAGAGGTTTGGTTGCAAATTTCAAAGTGAAAACAAAAGATGGCTTGCAATGGCTCGTAAACAAAAGAGTGGTCGTCATTATGGTTGCCATGGCTGCACTGGGGATAGTTCTGTCCCTATGGGCTCCATGAAATAAGGCAACCCTAGCTTATCAGACTGAACTATGAGTCATTATCACCATCAGATTATAGTGAAAGAGAGACAGGACTACTTCAAGGTTGAATGGTCATCAGCAAACATTCAGAACTTTACATAGCAACAGAACTTGCCCCCTGCGCAACCATGACAACCACACTTTGCATGATAAGCGCCTCTTCAAAGCAGCTGAAAGTAGAGAATGCATCATTTATGGCCACCACTGCCATTGAAAACAAGAGGAGGATTTCATTGTATAAGCACTGTTTCAGATGAAGCAAACTGCGGTGACATCCCCATGAATTACACGCTTGCAAATCACAACCATCATATAAATAATAATAATAATAATAATAATAATAATAATAATAATAATAATAATAATAATAGCACAATTTGAGCTTTTTAGCTTATATGCAGGTATGTCCATGCAAGACAATGATGAATAGCTCTTTAAAATGTTCAGCGCCATTTTGCATGCAGTCATGAGTCTCTAAGATTCACTGTTAAAATTAATTGGTAAAAAAGAAATCGCCCTGAACACTCCAAGCAGTTATGCGGCAGGTTATCCTTATACCATACCGCCAAACTTGGCATTGCTGCAGATCAAAGCTAGTGTACCCAGCTGCTTGGGTGGGAAGGGTTGTGGATGTCCATAAAAATTCCTGCGGTAATATATATAATAAACCATCTCTGCATTGGTGGGGACTGGTCTGGGAGGACTTCCGTGGCATCACTCAACCTAACCGCTGAGTGATTAAAAATAAAATAAAAAATACTGACTGAGAATTATTTCACAAACAACTAAACTGTAATCAATCTGGGCATTTGTCTATTCCTAGCTAGATGAGTGACTTGATGTTAGCTCTAAATGTATCAGTATGGTCTAGGCAGAGTATGTGTAAACTGACCACACGGCAGATCGATAATAATTTAATAATTTAAACTAATGGTGACAGTTAATCACCAAAGTTTACTTGGCTGGGTGCATCTTCTGCAGAAGAGTTGACTGTGGTGAACATTCAAAACCGATTGTCTTCCGGTCGCTTTCCAACGCAGTAAGATTGCAGCTGTGGACGGACAGCGAAGGAATTGCAACCGGTATCAAGGGCTTCTTCTATAGCCATCCCCTTCATACATACATCAAAGTACTATATCCAACCTTCTACAGAGGTGAGGTGATCACCACAGCTGCTACTCTTCTACACCAATAGAAAAGGGCACTAGGGCCTAGCTATAGGCCGGGAAAACTTGCAAAAGGAGTTAGGGATTATCAGTTCCTTTTTTTCATCTCTATCTTGCTGCATCTTGCAGTAAGCCTTACACTAAATAGAATAAGCATCCATCTTAGGTTCATCATGCTTCTTGCAAGATGAAGTAAGTAGTTCAATGCACCAAAGATAGACAGAATACAAAAAAAAATACAAACAAACAAACAAAGGGACAGATCTAGAGATCAGAGGGAGAGAGAGAGAGAGAGACAGACAGACAGACAGAGATCCAGATGATATAAACATCAAACACTACAATAGAAATTATAACGGTAAATGAATTTGAGATCAACAGTCCTTATCTAATCCCCTTTAATCTCTCCTCCCCTCCCCTTCCCCCTCCCTCCCCTTCCCCCTCCCC